>PVIR01004732.1:66478-77012 GCA_004026965.1 Petromus typicus
GCACTGTGGTATGTGGTACTGGTTGCTGCTGGGTGTGGGTCTCCACACCCAGTATTGTTATGTGGTTACCGGGGAATCGAACCCGGGCCCTTGCGCTTGCAAGACAGGCGCCGGAACCACTGAGCTAACTCCCCGGCCCGCTAGGTGGAAAGTCTTAAAGCCACGTCTATGCCTCATCCTTCCCTCCCTTTCTTCTACTACTGAACTTTCAGAAGAGTAAGATGAGATTACTTCTACAATCTCTCAACTGATTACAAAGGGCCACACTCCTTTGTTGATATATAACAAGCATAGGGCAAGAGTAATAATAAATTTTTATTGCACTTAGCTACTGAAGTTTGGTTATTTTTATGACTGTGTAAAGGGCCAGGTATTTAGCTGAAGTGGAATCATGCCTACCTTGGAAGCACGAGGGCCTGAGTTCAATCCTCCTTACCAAAAAAAAAAAAAAAAGACTTTTGGACAAGGGATGTTGCTCAGTGGTGCCCCCTCCTGCCTGGTGTGACTGTGCGACCGAACCTATTTAGACTGAAAATTCATAAAGGCAAAAAGGAAAAGTCCATGGTGTGCATTCTCCACAAAACAAAAGTAAAATCACTCAGAGCTGGAGGTACATGGCAGAATGCCGAAGCATAAGGAACAGAAGTCTGAGCTTAGCCTTGGCAACTTTCTGACTTACTGAGACCTCCTCAAATAAAACATCAAAAAAAATAGGAATACAATTTAGTGCAAAGGTCGTCTTGGGTCCAATTCTCAGTATCACAAAAGCATGAGTGATTGAATAATGTGAATGTAATTCCAAGAAGGAATTTTTAGCTATTCTGTAAGTTATATAAAATAAGTAATATGCTCAAAAGGATATTAGTCACACAAACCTGTTGAAAACTACCCACATCGGCATTGAAGTCAAATCCTAAGGAAACTATAGTAAAAACTCAACAATAAGAAATATTAACTACAGAAAATGAGCATGAGGACTGAAAAAGTTAGATCCAAGCTAAAATGACTGTAATTATGAAAAGTTTTAAATTATTAAAACTATCTAAACTCTCAATTTTTATGGGTGATTACAGTACCATCCATAATAAAAAAATCTTTACTTCCTCATCTTACACGGAGAGACAAATACACTCTTCTAAAAATAAGAATGTGAAAAAATCAAACACAAGCACAAATATCACATGGTTTCTCTATATGAAAAACTCAAACTATAAAAGAAGATAGCTAACAGGAAGTAGAGATCTATCTCAAAAGGAAAGGTGAGCAGGAAAAGGGAGAGGTAAAAAGTATGAAAAAATAATTAAGATGTGTTATATACATGTACCAGCTCCACAAAAGGAATGTATACATTATGTATCACAAACATGTACTAACAGAAAAAAATGTGTCCAACAAAAGGGTAAGGCAAGGAGATCAAAAGTTTGAGGCTGGCCTGTACAAGTCAGGAAAACTGTTCTAAAATGATAGGTAAAGAAGGTTAAGAATGTGGCTAAAGGGGAAAGTAGTCTGAGGTCTGTTCAATCCCCACACCATACATTCTTTCTGTCTCATCCTCCTCTCTCACACACATACACACATTCTCCCCTCACCACACCATAATTTCTTCTGTTATCTGCAGTTTAAAGCATATATTTAGTCAAATAGAAAACTTCATAAAAAATAATTTTTGCATCAAAGACATTAAGATTTACAGAGTTTAACAATTTAAACTTATATTTCCAAAAGTTAACTTCTATAATTTATCTTCTATATTGAATAAAGAATATAAATATTTATCTCCCATAGTGAATAAAGAATATGAAAAAATTTGAATTCTGAATAATAAAGAATAAAGAATACAAACGAAGGGAGAAAAAAAGAGTATCTTTGAGGTAACCTAGAAAATATGATAAAAAAGAAAAGCAGAAGAAATTTACTATTGATGTGAAAAAACTGTTTATGTTAAATAGTAAAAGAAAAAAGGAAAAAGGAAAATGCAGATGGGAAAGCAATGTATGATTTACTAATTCCCTCATCTATTAAAAAAGGAGGAGAACCTTATCTTTGTAGGGCTGAAGACTCAATAAAAGAACATATATAAACAGGCAGAAGTTAATGTTAGTTGCTCTCTCCACTGGCCATCTCATTACTTTGAGATACAGAAGTATGGTGGAAAAAAAACATCAAAAAAATCTGTAATGAGAAAGAAAGGTAAGGTAAAAAAGGTTATGTTCAAGTAAGCCATCCTAACTTTATAAGACTTTTGGATAACTCTGTAATTAAAACAAAACAAAACAAAATAATGAAAGCATTTTCCATGTTATCTGAAATTAATGGTTTGTACCATGGTTTTGCCTGATCCTCGGGGTCCAACAAGGAGTACAGAGTTACTTTCTCCATGGATAGCAGTTCTCTTTAACAGTTCAATTAAGTGTCTAAAATGACATAAATAGGCCAATATTTTAAAATCTAAGCTAGAATAATTTATTAGTTACTTTTTAAAAGCTGAATTTGCACATGTAACAAAATCCTCTTTTTTTTCCTCTGGGCTCCTAACTTAAAGATTCTAAATAGTCTTATACAGAAGAATACAAGAGAAAAGATAGTATACCAGAGGTAACTTTTTGGAAACCTGATGACAAAACCTAGTAAACTTAGAATATATTGGGTTTAATTGGTAGGGGTCAAAAGACAATTGTGGTAATTCTTAGGACCACTTTGCATAGAGGATACTTTTTAATCAACACTCTGGCCTTTAATTCCAAAATTAGCTACCAAGGCCAGAATTATCATCACAATGCAAGATAATAGACACTAGATAAAGGAAAAATTTCATTATGAAAATATCTGTGCCTGCTCATACTTTGATATTCAGCATTTCTGTATTTATAAAACAAACCTTTTAGCATCTATGAAAGTATACTTTACCTTCAAGATAAAATCATGTGTTATGGGCTAGATCTAAAATGTTCCCTCCCATTCCCACATTCAGAGGAAGGGCCTGGTTGGAAGGAGAATACTGGGCTGGAAGTTGTATTCTCTTCCCTGGCTCCACCCTCTTCTCTCCCCTCTTGGCTGCGAATAGATGAAAAATTTTCCTCAACTATGCTTTTCTGCCATGCTGTTTCTGTGCCTGAAGCAAGCTATCTTTGGAATGAACCCACTGGAAGCTCTAAATCAAATAAACTCTCCTTTTTAAAAATTGTGGATGTTGGATATACATTGTTCCAGCAATGGGAAAATGACTAAGCTGTTAGGCTTAATTTTTAGAAAACCTAGAGGGCACTTATTAAGCAGGTTCACAACCAACAAAGGGCTAACTAGACTTACCTGTACTGTACTTGTACCCCAACTAGGTTACTATGTGCAGTCTGATGACAAAATCTTTCCCGTAAAATTCTTTGTACCTAAAGCAAATAACAGAAATAAATATAAGTATAAATATTACATGTACAATCAAAACAAAATGATAAAGTACATCGAGAGCAGTAAGATTTAGGTTTTAGTTAATTCCACCCTCACCAAGTAGTTCTCATAAGTTCTAATATAAGTTTTCTGAGGTACAATGTTAGTGATTCTTTTCACCTTTTAAGTCACAGAGAAAAGATGACTAATTCATTCATGAGAGTTCAAAAAAGGGAGACAAATTAAGCACAAGAACAACTTGAGGACTATTTCAATGTATGTGAATGAATGAATGAACAAAAACTTCGTTTTGCAAAATATACAGTCAAGCAATCATGATAGGAGGAAAGTTTACAATGCAATCTAATCGAATACTGGTCATTTCTATTCAGTCTTTAGAGACCAACATAATTAAACTGGCTTAACTCAATCACTATCAATCTGAAACTACCATACAAGTCAGAATTCTAAGGAAAAGAAGTTAAAAGTTTAAGTAGTTTTGAGAATCTATTAGACTCAGGAGCACAGCAACACTAAAAGGCTATTATCTGTGCCTAAAAAGAGAATATAGAGGCCAGGGATTTGGCTCAGTGGTTCCAGCTCTTGTCTTGCAAGTGTAAGGACCGGGGTTTGATCCCTGGCTAACCACATACCATACTGGGTATGGAGACTCACACCCTGCAGCAATCACTACCACATACCACAGTGCCGGGCGTGGTGGCTCACGCCTGTAATCCCAGCACTCAGGAGGCAGAGGCAGGAGGATTGCTGTGATGTGAGTTTGAGGCTGAGCTCAGGACCAGCTTGAACTACAAAGTGAGACCCTGTCTCTAAGAACCTAAAAAAAAAAAAAAAGATAATAGAATTTGTAAAGAAGTGACAAACTGAAGAAATAATAATAGAGGATGAATTCAGCATATAAATAAACTCCCAATTATGTGAGAGAAACTGTATTTATGTAAAGTAAGGAATGAGGCAATAGATATAGCTTCATGGTACAGCACCTGCCTAGCATGACCACGGTCCTGCTTTCTCCAAGTGGCACAGAACACAGGAAGGAAGGAAGGAAGGAAGGTGGACAAAGAAAGGAATCACTAGAATTAAGAAAAGAATTCTTATAAGTCGCTATATTTGAATTTGCCTTAAAACAAGAGATTAATTTAGTTGTAAAAAAACATTTCAGATAATTTAATTATACTCTCAAAAAACTGAACCACTGAACTCATTCCTTTTCTGAATTTGCTAATATAGTGGCCTTTCAGAGACAAAAATGGGCCTGTTTTGAAGATTAAAGCAGTTACCTGAAATAACACGTAGGAACTATACAGGTAATAGCTGATATTCCTATAAAACACTCAAATGGACATATATGACTCATAATATATATTTTTATGACTCATAGTACTCTATGCAAACACAATCACTACAAATCCAAAGATAAGCTTAATCTTTCCCTTAAAAAGAGAAACAGCCCTTAAAATATATTAGAGGCAATAATCCCAAAGTTAGCTGACTGCAGGTTAAACAGGTGTGTAGATATTAATTTACACTGAAGAACTATGCACTTTACATAAAAAGGTGCACATAAGTTATACCTCAGTTAAAATTCTGCTTGACATGGAGTCATTTTCTTTCATTAAAGCAACAAAGTCTTATAAAGAGCTATCAATAACACTGAGTTGGGATTTTAAAAAATAAATGTAAGACAAGCCAAGTAATTGAAAATTAAGGGTTAAATTATAATTTTAAGATTCATTTCTTATTGGATCATAAACTTAAGGGAGAGACATACAGATAGCACTTGAAATACAGGAACTATTATTAAATGCTACTTAGATTCAACACACTGGGAATCTAGGGAACTTTCTCAACCTAATAAAAGGTACCTACAAAAAACCCGCTAGAGACAATATGTTTTTTAAGGGTGAAACACTGAATGCTACCTCCTTGAGATCAGAAATAAGATAAGCCTATCTCCTCTTACCATCCTAATCAACATTTTCCTTTTTTTTAAGGTTTTTTGACACAGGGTCTCACTTTGTGGTTCAAGCTGGCCCTGAGCTCAGCCTCCAACTCATAACAGCAATCCTCCTGCCTCTGCCTCCCGAGTGCTGGGATTATAGGCGTGAGCCACCACGCCCGGCACTGTAGTATGTGGTACTAGTTGCTGCTGGGGTGAGTCTCTACGCCCAGTATTGTTATGTGGTTACCGGGGATCGAACCCGGGTCCTTGCGCTTGCAAGACAGGCGCCAGAACGACTGAGCTAAATCTCCGGCCCCCAACATTTTCTTGATGGTTCACATCAGGTCAATTGGGCAAGAAGAATAAAGTATCCAGACTGAAAGAAAGAATTAAAAATATATCTCTGCAGATCATATCATATCGAACACATAAAATCTTAACAACTTAAGAGAGTATTAGACCCAGTAAATAAGAAAAAAAAAAAAAATCAATGTATTAAAAACAATTGCAATTCTATGAGCTGCCTATATACAACATCATTTAAAGGAATAAAATAGGAATGAATACAATAAAAGAAATGTAAAAAATACTATAAAGAATAAAATCAGACCACTTTTAGGAGGATTTGAATAATAGGATTTAACTATTCAAAGACAAAGGTTGGAATTAAGAAGTAGTATAAGACATTAATATTAAAAAATTATTAACTGACAGTCTGAGAACAGATCTGTTATTCTACATTGAATTTTGGATGCCTGGAAAACTACTTCTATATCAATGTTCCTATTATCTCACACAGATACCTTCCTACTACAGATATCTCCCTAAAAAGGGAAAGCGTTCCTCAGTACTAAGAAAAACAGTCAAGTAAAAAAAGATGACTATTTCAACTATTTTATACTTTTGTATAGTAACAAGCTTTTAACATTAAAATAAATACATACTAACCTGTGAAAGGCACTCTCCGTGTATTAGGTAGTTGTTCTTTGATTTACGATTACTCATTTCAACAAATTCAAATCCTTAAAAAAACGGAGGGCGATATCATAAACAACAATGGCTTAAAAACTTTAACTGAGTATTTATATTTCTAGAATCAAAATAAATACAAAAAGTTTTTCAATGTTAAATTATTTTACTTTTTCAAATTAAAAAAAAACCCTAATTCCCTCTGTTCAATTATAGTTATTGATACTCATATTTTATGTAATTCTTACTACTCCTCCTGTTCCTTTAAATCTAATACCCTCATTTCCTTCTCTTCCTTCATACAGAATGTTTCTCCTACTCATTCAACCAATATAATCAACCCTTACAGAAAAATTTTCCTTTTTTGATCCACTCAAAAACCACACACCATCTACAGATATCTTCTGTAAATACCTGCAAATTCACTTACATCTTTTACCCATAATCAAATTACACAAAGGAAAATTACCCCTTTGCTGTAAGGATGTCCGAAATAAGAACGATTTTATATTCCGATTTTTATAATATTATGCCCCAAACAAAATTGGCAATGAAGAGATGACTGAAATGAAACAAACAAACAAAAAATATGTGAAAATATGTTAATTAAAAAAGTTGTTCTGGTTAAATTTCTCTTGTGAATTCTTTGGCTAAAATATTAGTATTTTAAAACACAATTCTCATGGGAATTCTTATCAGTTAAGTAATAATAAGCAGAGTTTGTTTAGATATCAGATCTTATTAAGAATGATTTCCTCGGGCCGGGGATTTAGCTCAGTGGTTCCGGAATCTGTCTTGCAAGCAAGCGCAAGCACCTGGGTTCAATCCCCAGTAACCACATGCAATACTGGGTGGGGAGACTCACGTCCAGCAGCAATTAGTACCACATACCATAGTGCCGGGCGTGGTGGCTCACCCCTGTAATTCCAGCACTAGGGAGGCAGGGGCAGGAGGATTGCTGTGATGTGAGTTGGAGGCTGAGCTCAGGGCCAGCCTGAACTACAAAGCAAGACCTTGTCTCAAGAAAAAAAAAAAAAAAAATGATTTACTCATTTAACACTCAAAATAATACTAAAAAAAGAAAAAAAATCGGGTCAAGGATTTAGCTCAGTGATTCCAGCACCTGCCTTCCAAGTGCAAGGTCCCAGTAACCACATAGAGCAATGCTGTGTGTGGAGACTCTCACCCACCAGCAATCAGAACCACATATCACAGTGCCAAGCATGGTGGCTCATGCCAGTAATCCCAGCACTTGTGAGGCAGAGGTAGGAAGACTGCTGTGAGTTCAAGGCTGAGCTCAGGACCAGCTTGAACTACAAAGCTGTTAACAAAAAGAACAACAACAACAACAAAACAAACAAACAACCACATGTGGAAAAGTTAGACAACTTGATCAAACAGCACATAAGTGAAAAGGTCAGGATATGAACCCAATCAAGCCATACACTTTATAAAAAGTATTTTCAGAAAAATAATTTTAGAAGGAAAAATGTACACTAAATGTTATCTTCCTGTAATCTTTTTCTTTTATTTGTAGTACTGGGAATCAAGCTTGGGCCACTGTGTTTATGAGGAAGGCTCAGTAACACGTGAGCTAAATCCCTGACCCTTGCTAGTATTTTAATTATGGATCTCAAAATACTTTTAATTCAGCCCTTTTCCCTATGGTCTGGGTTCAATCCTGCTCCCTCAAAGCCACAGAAGACATATCTGAGTCCAAGACCCTGAAGAACCCAATCCTAGCTTCATTCAGCCATGGATTAAAGAACCACTGTCTGAGCAGGACTCATATTGTGATCTCGGGGCAGCCTTTCTATGGTCCCCTAGGAAGTCAGGTCTGTAAACATGGGAAATGGACTGTGTTCTCCAGATATCTGCATCTTAGGCCTATCTATGTGAATGAGCAAGGTCTTCCAGACAGTTTAGCCTTAATATCTTTATTAGTTTAGCCTTACTACCTTCTTGTAGTAGGTACAAGTTAAGATTAAGGTTCTCTGGAAGTTATATGAAAGCCAATAAAGACGAAATCTACCACAGACCCAGCAGCAGACACATGATATGGCTCCAAACAGAACTGACAATGATCTTAGCGAAATCCTATCAGCCTGGCAGCCTCCCAAGAAAGTATCTTAACCTGCCAAAACAAGTCTGTGAAAACTACAAGTGCCTTCCAACACACAGACAAGGCTACAAGGAAAGAAGTGCATCAGACAAATATGAGACATCACGGAAATAAAGTTACAAGATCTGAACCCAAAGAAACAGAAATCTTTATAGTATGAAAAGAATTCAAAGTAGTGATTATTATATTGCCCACGTGCCCAGTGCATGGTTAGCATACTAAATGTCCTAAGTTCAATCCCCAACAACGAAAAGTTGAAATCATAATAAAGTAAAAAATAGCAGCTCATGGAGATGAAAGAAAACACAGACAACTCAATGAAATTATGAAAATAAATAAAATGAGATGTTAAGAAACAGAAAATGAAAGAAGCATTAATTCTTGAACTAAAGTACACAGTTAAGAGTATTAAATAATTCAATGTGTTTTTGTAGCAGTCTAGATTATACAGAAGAATGAGCCAACCAGAAGAACAAAACACAAAAACAAAAAGAGCAAAGAAAGCGTGGGACAGCATCAAGCTTATGACTCAAACTCAGACCTCCAGTCTGCCCAAGGCAAATCCAGGGGTCATTGAGGTGGAAGAAATCAAAAGTCATTCAGCTGGTCCTGCTGAAATAGTAGAAGCAGAAGTAGCAAAACATATGAATGAGGCTTTAGGAAAAAAATTCAAAAGAATTATACAGTTTACTAAAGAAATTATGATCATAATGAAGAACATGATAGGTGAATATAGGTAGATATAAATTTTTTTAAAACTGGAGTATAGGAAAACGATGAAAACTATGAATATTCAATATAGAGAAAAACTGAACTACATAAAACACATCCAAACATATACAGGAAATTAAAAATTATTTTGAAAGTATATGCAATGATCAATGAGGAGATAAGAGTATCAGATCTAGAAGACAATAGGAAATTAATGTGAAATGCAAAAGTTCATTTATATCAATTATAAACATCAATGTAAATGGTCTCAATTCACCAGTCAAAAGAAACAGACTGGCAGAATGGATCAAGATTCAGCAATATGCTGCATATAAGAAACACTGTTAACTCAAAAAAATTTTCTTAGACCCAAAGTTAAACAACAGGAAAAAACAATCCATGCAACAAGAACCCAGAAAAAATATAGATAGCCATCCTATTTACAAACAAATTGGATTTCAAGCCAAGACTAATCAGAAAAAGTAAAGGTCACTATATTCTTATTAAGGAAACAATCAAGAGAAAGAGAAACAATCATCAATGTACATGCAAATACTGATGCACTAAACTATATACGACAAATACTAATGAATATGAAAAACGAGACAAGCACCAATACTATTGTAATGGGAGACTTCAACACTCCACTGGCACAAAGAGATCAACTAAACAAACAAAAAAATCAACAAAGAAATATCAGAGCTGAATCAAACATTTGGACAAATGGACTTAGAAGAAATCTACAGTGTTCCTACCCATAGTAATAGAATACACATTCTTTTCAGTAAAATATGAATTTTCTCCAAAACAGATCATATACTAGGTCATAGAACACGCTTTGCAAAAGAACTAAAATTACACAATGTATTATCAGACCACAGTGCAATGAAACTGGAGATTAAAGGCAAAGAAAATCTATGTAAAATATTGAAATTAATTAACACCTTCCTAAATAGCCAATGGATCACAATAAAATTAAAGAAGAAATTAGGCAGTCTGTACAACTTAACAATAATGTCAATATGACATACAGAAAGTTAGGGGATTCAAAGAAAACAGTCCTAAAAGGGTAATTTATAGAAGTGAATTCCCACATCAGAAAAACAAGCTCAAAGAAATAACCTAATGTTGGGCCGGGGAGTTAGCTCAGTGGTTCCGGCGCCTGTCTTGCAAGCTCAAGGGCCCAGGTTCGATTCCCCGGTAACCACATAACAATACTGGGTGTGGAGACTCACGCCCAGCAGCAACCAGTACCACATACCACAGTGCCGGGCGTGGTGGCTCACGCCTGTAATCCCAGCACTTGGGAGGCAGAGGCAGGAGGATTGCTGTGATGTGAGTTTGAGGCTGAGCTCAGGGCCAGCCTGAACCACAAAGCGAGACCC
>PVIR01004733.1:0-77968 GCA_004026965.1 Petromus typicus
TTTTGGCATTCAAAAAATACAAGAGCTTCAAAAAGTTTACCTCTTTACACATCACACAAATTCAACAGACATGTTGACTTTCTGGATACCTGGTGAAGATTAGCTCAGGATTTTAATTAAATCTCAAAAGTGGATTTGATGAAAGGCTATAATGAAAAATATTATAATATTTTGGTAAATATTTTTTACCAAAAAGTGGAATCCCAGTAATTTTGTAAAGGCACTGTTGTTCTACCATCTAACAATTTTTCAGCAAAAGGGAAAAAAATAGCTGTGATATGATAAGGGGTTTCTTTTAGCTATAAATCAATGGCCATTACTGCAGACATAACAGTGTTATTAATTATCATCAGCACTTGCTTTTAGCTTCTACTAGGTATTTTTGTCTTCAAATCACTTTATAAATATTAGAGTAGGAATCCAAAAATAGACTTTTTCCCTAAAAACTTTTATAAATATTTAGTTGTACAGCTTTTATCAAGAAGTTTATATAAATCCTGGAACAAATGTTTAAAATTAGTTTGGGGAAAGGGAAAAGAAAACAGATAGCTAAAACAGTGTTACATTAATCTACCTACTTTCGTCAAAGTTTGGCTGTGACAGCTGCAGAGAAGGCAGAAGGAACTGAAAGGTCAGAGAGATATTTTGAAGGAGTCAGGAATAACACCACTCAACTTTCAAAATCTGCAGGGTGATCCATTTCCAAACAGAACACTCAGCCCTGCAGGAATCCAAGCACTTATGCCAAGAAGGGAAGTCTCATGACCAGCCACTGACAGGCTCCCCAAACATGCATCATTCACTCTGCCTGTTATCACAGTGTTCTTCACTACAGAGACAGATTACCGCACTTGCCAGATGTATATTCTGTGCCATCTCTTTGGAAATCATACGAAAAATAAAATTTCCCTCTTTTGCCCTTTTAGGAAATTAAAATTCAATAGAAAATACTCAGTTTACCACAAGAGAAACAAATCCTGGGAATCTGTATAGATTTGGGATGTGCTTTCCGGATAATATGTTTTAGTATGCATGTAAATGTAAAGTGCCTGATAAGTTGTTATAAATACAGCTTAATAATCACTCCTTTACACCAATTAATTCATTGCAAATTCCTAAGATTTAAAAGCTAGCAACACAAAAACTTTCACGAGTCGGTCTAAGAGGAGAGAACACCCAACTTGTGATACTGCTTTAAGCAGAGATTGGTCATGGTGACAAAATCTCGCCCCATGATCACCCACCACCCAGAAAACAACAGAGTGGTCTGGAGGAGCACAGGGAGCTTTATGAGAATATTATGACTCGTGATCAAATATAGCTGTGCCTGCTTTACTCATGTCCAGAACAATGATTAGCACTCAACAAAAACCAAGTAACTGCTGAGATAGAGTAAGACAACCAAATCAGTTTTGCTATCATTAAGTTTACTAATCCATCATCCTTAAGTCATTAAAAGTCAATTAAATTTAGAAATTCTGTTGAGTTTTGCGAGTTGATTAATGGACATGAAATTAATGGTTTTACAGGTGATTGCTTTCAAACACAAACAATACTTCAAGCGTACTGAGCCTGGGGTGGTATTGTGTAGGAGATGTAATGCCAAGCTAAATATGTTGGCATTTTCAACAATGCTATACTATCATGAGTAGTTACAGTTTAACTTTGGAACCTCAGGCATCCTAAAAAATGACAAGCATTGGTACTTTTTCTTCAAGCTGTGATGAAAGACAAACACATAAAGAGCGCAAAATTCAAAAATTTGGTTAAACTTAAAGAAATTGCTTTAAAATTTTCTTACATTAGGAAAAAGAGAACAAATTTTTCTTGCACTATTAGAAAAGCTAAAGTTCAATGAAATTATCCAATTCCTCAGCAATTCATTCTATTTAATTATGATTATCAATCAAATTTGAAATAATTTTTCTTCCTGAAAGAAGGCAAGAATGACCCAGACAGTAAATAGCTAACCACAGCCCTATCGATTATTTCAAAGCACTCTCTTCATTTCCTATGCATGAAACAGAACAAAATCTCTTAGCATTCTACATGACTTTCTCAGTCTCAAAGATGGCGGGTGAAATGAGAATTAAGTGGTGTCATATACTGGTACAAATTCTCATTGGTGAATGCAATCATTATGTGTTTATGTAATGTACCAATAAAGATTTCAATTTTAAAAAAAAGATGGCTGGTGGCATTCAAGTAATTTAGACACCAGGTTTTCAACAAAAGAGGTAGAAGACAGTGGTTTAGTTGTTTAGTTTCCAATTCTATTTACCCAACTCCCTTAGGCCAGTTTTCTTTCTTGAAAATTGAGGATGTCAGTCCCTACCACTGGCCTGTTGGCAGGTTTTGATTATACTAGTGTCTGAACATAATAATTTATTAAGAGCTGTTTTCAAATAATTCTCATGATGGCCTCCAAAATCAAGCCCTTTTTCAAGCAGCAGCGATGGAATAAAACCTATATTCATGTTACTGCTGTCTACTAAGAAGATAAACAGGGACCAACTTACTTTCCAAGAGACGGTTTAGCCCACATTTCCCACAACTTCTAATTTTTCAATCATTTGTCTGACACTTTGCTAGCAGAGTCCATCAAAGGCTCGTGTGTAAAAAGGGCAAGCAGCATTCCACTTCTTGTTATGCTATCAATTAAACTGTATGACTTAAAGTCAAAAATCCTCCCAAAGCATTCTATAAAACAGAGAAGTGAGGGAAAGCGATAGGAACCAGATTTCTGATTTAGACATTAAAATCTTGCACCGGGATATGGCTCAGTAGTGCCGCCCCTGCCTTGTCCCTGCCATGAGATTGCAAGGTCCAGAATTCAATCCCCATTACAGAAAAAAAAATTCTTGCAAATCTTAAAAGGTCAATTTGGGATGGTTCCAAAGATGATCTTCCCACAGGCGCCATGCAGTGACACACCCCTGCAATCCCTGCTCTCTGGGAGGCTCAGGCAAGGGGACAGATAGTTTCTTTCTTTTTTTTAAGGTTTTTTGAGACAGGGTCTGGCTTTGTGGTTCAGGCTGGCCCTGAGCTCAGCCTCAAACTCACATCACAGCAATCCTCCTGCCTCTGCCTCCTGAGTGCTGGGATGACAGGGGTGAGCCACCATGCTGGACACTGTGGTATGTGGTACTGATTGCTGTGGTATGTGGTACTGATTGCTATGGTATGTGATTATAAGGGAATCCAACCCGGGTCCTTGCGCTTGCAAGACAGGCACCGGAACCACCGAGCTAACTCCCCGGCCCCAGGGGACAGATAGTTTCAATCCAGCAACTGAGTGACTTGGGAAGACCTTGGCTCAATTTTTTTTTTTAGATTTCTTTTTTTTTTTTTTTTTTTGAGACAGGGTCTCACTTTGTAGTTGAGGATGAACCTGAACTCACTACGCAGCTCAAGCCAGTCTCAAACTCTTGGCAATCCTCCAGCCTCTACCTCCCGAGTGCTGGGATTACAGCTGTGAGCCACCACACCCAGATCCACTGCCTCAAAATTTAACAAGGGGGAGGAAACATAAAGTAGGCCTGACAAGGTTAAATCAGAGTTCTTTGATTCTAATGCAAAAACGGTTATCTTATATTTTTACCTATTTATCTCACTGCACTGGCATAGACCTTACTCCCAATTCTAGTCTGATGAACCAACAGCACTTTATTGGCATTGACCTTACAGAACTGTCCTATATTTCTTCCCTTATGTTGTGGCCTTCACTTCACCTCTGCCCGTGTAATTCTCAGGGTATTCCAGGGAAATAAGTACCATCATTCTCCCCATGCTGCACATCAGGAATCGGATCCGAAGACTGGGTCTGTGCTCGGCGGTGTGGCCCTCAAGGCTCCGAGTCGAGCCGGGACTCCCACCTGGCCCCACCTTACTGGAAAAGCCTCCGCTCTAAACCACACCTATCTTCCCAGCCTGCGAAGAGATCAGGCGGGAGACCTGAACACAGACCTAGCTGCAGCCGTCTGCTCCGCCAGAAGCTTCGGTGAGCCGAGAAGAGGCTGAGGGCCTCTGTTCCCTCAGAACTGGATCTTCTGGTGGGAGAAGAGGTCTCAAACGCGCCCTGGACCAGCACGGGAAGTCAAGGACAACATCAAAGCCGGGGACCAGCGCAGGCGGCCAGAGTCCTCAGCGTCAGCGCCGCAGCCCGCAAACGTGGGGGCTGGGAGGCGCACGGCCCGGCGATGGGGCTGTCCGGCTCGCCGGCCACACTCGCGCCCTGGCCCGGGACGCGGCCTGGCGCTCCCCGGTGCTGGGGTCAGAGGAGGGGCCCCTCCCAGGCCGCCCCCTGGCCCGCGCGGAACGTCCCTGGCACGCTCGAGGGGGACTGGACAGGCGCCAGCGTACTTACTGCCGGACCACGGTGAGGGCGAAGCGCGTCATGTCCGAGCGGCCGGGCACGGCGAGGCGCTGCGGGCCGGGAACACCGCCCGGCGTGCGCCCTGCGGCTGCCTGCTCGCTCCACTTCCGCCACCGCAGCCGGCGCCGCACCCATAGGGTCAGGGTGCGCCTGCGTCATCCCCGGACGGCCTATCACAGCGCAGGACACCGGTAGGCCCGAGGAGATTGGAGGACGCCGGAGCCCCCCCTCGGACTGTGGCGCGTGCGCGCGGGCGCGCTGGGCTGGGATTGGTGGCGCCGGAGAGGCGCGCAGCCCCCGCCCTCGATTGAGCCTCGCGGCGGGGCAGGCGGGCAGCCTCAGAGCGGAGATAAGCGCGGAGTCTGGGGCGATGTGATTTGAGAGCGGATTGCGGTCTGCCGCCGGCCAGTGTTATAAATAGCTGGAAGCGGTGCTCGTAGACTTAGACCCACAGGGTTTCATGCCTAACTCCCTGACCAAGTCTGTCAGGCCTCTTTTCGCCCTCTTGAGTGGACTTTGCATCCGTTTTACCACAGAATCCTGCAGAACCAGTTAACGGAGAATCCCCTCACCCTTGACAAGTAGTCAACTTCCTCTTCGCCTTGCCCTGCTTCCAAGCTCCTGTTGGTGATTTTCCATCTTCCTGACTCATTCTGCCTACAATCTAGATTGGTTCCTATGAGTTCAGAATTGAACTCATTCTCTTTATTTCAGTAGCTTTTTTTTTGAGACAGGGTCTCGCTTTGAGGTTCAGGCTGGCCCTGAGCTCAGCCTCCAACTCACATCACAGCAATCCTCCTGCCTCTGCCTCCCGAGTGCTGGGATTACAGGCATGACTGTGGTATGTGGTGCTGGTTGCTGGTGGACGTGAGTGTCCATACCCGGTATAGGTATGTGGCTGTCGGGGATCGAACCCAGGTCCTTGAGCTTCCAAGACAGGCACCGGAACCACTGAGCCAAATCCCTGGCCCAGTAGCTTTGAATCCTGTCGTACAGGCCTTAAACTCTACTTTGGCTTTTAAGTAAGCATCAGGTAAAGAATTTCTATTTAACAGTCTTCAAGGCCTTTGGTGACCAAACTTTTAACCCTAGGCCATGGAATAGTAAACTGGGATCACACCACTCATGACACTGGCTAAACTCAATGTCGTCTGCAAGGTTATTTGCCTTCGGGCATTTTGACCTAAATTCTCATATTTGGTAGTACATTTGTTTCGATGGAGTCCCAGTTACACTGGAGAAGGCAGAATCGGGGGAGAGACATCGGGGGGCTCGTAGGTACACATTTCACGCAGTGTCACTGTGTACCATCACTTTGGGCCCTGTGACAGCACCGGGAGGCTGCAAGAAGGCTGGCGGGGAGGGAAGCCAAAGCACGTGTCTAAGCTCGCAACGCCGGCCGTTCTGGATGAATACCAGGCCGGAGCCCCCCAAACACACGCTGAATCAGTGTTCTCAGAATCAACCGCTTCCAGTGAAAGTTTGCTGTTAAAAGCAGTGTTTCTGAGGCCTGAACACACACACAAATCATTCTCGGGCTTTGGTAAAGCGTACATTCTTACTTGAACAGATCTGGGGTGGGAACCAAATCCAGCCCTCTTAACAGCCCCTGGGGAAACAGGAGGACCTCGAGGATGAGGCTGGAGGGATCGTGCAGGGCCGCACAGTGAGGGATCCAGGTTACCGTGAGACATATTGCCCACTGGTCTCTGGGTACATGTAAAAAATGCAGTTAGGAAGGTTTCTGGGAGGGCTGGAACACAAAGCGCAGAGAGAAACCACCAAACAGAGCTCAGCACGATGAGGGGCATGAAGAGTGACGTTATGAGAAACAGAAACCATGAATAACATGTGCCCGAGGACGCACGGCAGTGAAGTACGAACAAGCAACAGTGATGGAAGAAGCAGGGAGACCACGGACAGACAGAGACATCACCAGGGAAGGTCCCCGCGGGTCAGCCAAGATCGGGTGCCTTCAGGGTTGTACGGCTGTAGACTCCCAGCACATCAGGTCTCTGGTAAGTGCTAGTCTTTGTTTTTGCTTGTACTAGGAATCCAACTTGGAGCCTTGCACTTGGCAGGTGGGCGTGGTGCCACCGAACTAAATCCCTAAGCCAAGAGGTACGGTTGTGTACATTAAAGCCCCTTTCTCTTTTCAGGTAGTACAAGTGCTTTATTTATTTATACAATACTGGGGATTGAATTTGGGCTCTTGTGCTTCCAGGATAGGCGCGGTACCACTTCAGCCAAATCCCTCACCCAGCAAGTGCATTTTTAAAGCCTAGAAAGAAATCAGCTTCCACTTTGCCTCATTTAACACAATAATTCTGCAAAGTAGGACTTAGGCCCACTTTAGAGTCGAGAATGACAGCGTAAAGAGGACAGCTAATCGCCCATCTCTCGGGACCTCAGAACTGAGTCTGACACCAGAAAACACATTCCAGGTGGCCACAGAACTAAACCATGAGGGTAAACATTGGCTCTGTGTCATTATTGCACTATTTCTAGCATAATGTTCAGAACACAGAGACACAATCTATCCAATGATGGATGAAGAATATTTGTTACCATCCATTTGTGAAATCATACATCTAGAGAATAAATTGGCATAATGGATTAATGTTTCAAGAGACATGTATAAAACTCACCCACCAATATTAATTTTTAAAATTATTCAAGAAATATAAATTTTAAAAATTGTCATACACTCTTGCGATCAGGAAAACAATAGGTTGAAAAATAAGGCATCTTTGTAACGATGAGCATTATCTCGTATTATTCACACAGTTCAGAGCTTATAAAATGAACAGAAATTTCACTGATACTTTAGCTAACAGCTAGAAATACCACTAAGACACTTTTTTGACAACCAATCAAATCACATAAGCTTTGAAAATTAATGATTTTTTTCAGACATCATTGTATGACAGAACTCTGAAGTCAGCTGAGTCAGCCGAGTTCCGCTGCGTCCCCGTGGTTTCCCAGCAGGACAGTGGGCCTGCAAGTGCTGATGGGTACTGCGGGCGAGATAACGCTTGGCCTAGCTCCTTTTGTTGTATTGCCTTAAAACTTGGGTCAGATCTCTGCCCAGATCTGCACCTTGGCATGTTAACACTTAAGGAACGTCCGCATAAGAACCGGTAATGCAAGGTTTATTAACCCTCCATTTACCGAACCCATTTCTTCCCCTTTGAGGGGAGGACGAGGAAGCGACAGCAGCTGAGGCCTGCCCAGATCCGCGGGACCTTCACTTGCCAGCTTGTACACGCTCATCTTCCCGAAGCCCCGGAGAGGCACCCAGAGGCTGCCGGTCACTGTCCTGACTCCGCAGCCTCCTCGGAAAGCAGACCGGACAGACAGGCTGCCCCAGAGGGGACTGAGGCTTCCTTCAGGGAGGAGCGAGCGCTTTGGAGCAGAGTGCTCTCTGGAGAACCCCCACAGAACCAGTGCTGAGGCAGCGGCGGACAGGCCGGACCGGCCCCACCCTGCCGCCTGCCCGGACCCACAGCTGAGACCGCTCCCTGAGTCCTCATCCCCGCGTCCAGTTGCTGCACAGCATCTCTGTCTGGATTCCCAAAGGCAGCATCTCAGCCACCACGTGTGACTCTTCAGTCTCTGATCTCAGAAAAGTGATGAAGCCATCTCCATAGATGCTGGTGTAAACCTGGCTTCTTTTCCCTGGGGCTGAGGCCCCATCACATTGCCAGGGACTGGTGTAAACTCACTAATGCGAGCGGTGCTGAGCTTTTATTCTTGTTGTGAAATAAAAACTTAACTATAGTCTTCACTGAAGGTGAACCCAGGTGCCGGGATTCAAATAGGGAGGAGAAAGGGGCTTGGTGTCAGGTCTCTGAGAGCTGACTCTCCACAGGGGTTGTGCTACTCAGCTTCACCTGGCTGTGACACAGTGCAGGAGATGAATAACGTCTGAGCGGACTGAGGTGTCGGGGTGCGTGCCTGGAATCCCAGCACTTGAGTGGCAAGGACAGAAGGATCTCTGTGTTCAAGGCCAACCTGGACCACAGAGTGAAACCCTGTCTCAAAAAACAAAAACACACAAAGAGAAACTCACGGCTTCAGAGATTTCGCTTCGGTCCCTTGGCCTCCTGCTTCGGACCCTGTGGGTATAAAATACTTTATGGTGGCAGAGACCGACTCACCTCACAGCAGCAGGGAAGCAGAAAGAGACAGGAATGGATTGTGATAGCATTCTGCTGATGTATGATTAAATGAAAAGACAGAGATGCAGACTTGCAGAAAACTATCAGTTGCCTGTGAACCTGACTGCTAAGAAAAAAATACAGGTTTTTCTGAATGACAATAAAAAACACTTGACACTTTATGTCAAGAGTCTGTTCTGGTACTAAAGGATTTGTATCTGGAGCTGTATTCCTTCAAGTCAGCATTTCTCTTAGAAAGAAATGTGTCAGAGCCAGGAATTTAGCTCAGTGGTTCTGCCGTCTGCCTGGCAAACGTAAAGTCCAGATTTCGATCCTCGGTAACCACATACCACAGTGCTGGGTGTGGTGGCTCACGCCTGTAATTTCAGCACTCAGGAGGCAGAGGCAGGAGGATTGCTTTGAGTTCAAGGCTCGCCTGGGCTCCGTAGTGAGCTCAGGGGCAGCCTGAGCTACAAAGCAAGACCCTGTTGAAAGAAAGAAAGAAAAGGAAGGAACGAAGGAAGGAAGGAAGGAGGAAAGAAAGAAAGAAGAAAGAGGAGTGCATAGGGGGTATACAACCTCTACAACTGCTCTGTGTATATGGCCACTCATACATAATAAGACAAACCTACTCATTATTAACCTATACTAGATTAAAACTCTGACTATTCAAACATTTTTTACTTGGTGGGTACTTTGTTCTTGTTTGTCCTGTTTGCTTTTAATTATGTCTTATGAGTCACCATTTGAAGACTCACCAGTATGCAGAAGGCAAAAAAGGCAAGCGGTGACCTCATGGCAGTTGGGGGGCAAGGGAAAGTGGGGGCGGGAGGACGGGAAGCGTTCGGTCCAGAGTCCGCCCAGCAGGGGGAGGGCTGTGCGACACCACCGGTCGGCGAGCCCAGCCGCAGGGTGCACCGTGCACCTCAGAATGGCTGGACAGAGGACTTGGAACACACCTACCCACCACGGAGCAGCGTCAAAGTGTAAGGTGAGAGCCAGCCATGTGGTGTAATCCTGGCACTTCGGAGGCTGAGGCTGGAGGACTATCACAAGTTTAAGGGCAGCCTGGGCTACATAGCAAGATTCTACCTCCAAAAAAAAAGAAAAGAAAAAAATTTAAAGATAATGAGTATACTAATCATCTGACTTAATTTGTTACAAAATATACACAAAACACTATCTTGCATACAATCAAATATGTAATTTTAGGTCAACCAAAAAAAATAAAAATAACTTTTTAAAAATTTTAAACATTCACCAGGATAGAAACAAAATTTAAAGTTTAGTGACTAAAAGTAAAGAGACAAAATCAACATCAGAGTTTGGGCCTAGAATTTGGAGTAATCCACTGAGAGTTGTGGTTTTGCGATCACCCAAGTTATTTCTAACACGACTACATGCTTGTTTCTACTGCTTTCAAGTTGGAAATTGCCATGGTTTGTGTGGACATAATCAAAGAGAACACCCTGGGCTTTTCCTGGCAGGGACTTTCCCGCAACACCCACTGTCATAAATGATTACACGCTGGACCCTGACAGAAGAACAGACTCTCTGTGGCAACAAAAAAGTCACAAATACGTGGTGAACCATCTGCTTAGTCCAGCCGCTGAGAAATAATAACGTGACGATGTTCCAAGTGCGCAGAGCCTGCCAGCCCAACTGTGCCCGGTCTCCGTCAGCGTGAAGCCTGAAGGTGCAGAGAGATTTGTCTTGGCAGCTGCTCTACCAACATCTGACATCTGTCACCAATACCTCCCTATTATTTTCAGCTCCAAAAAATCATATCTGCCAGTCAAGCAGCTTTTCTGCTCACGGACAGTGGAGGGAGGCCTGCTCCGCTGACGTGCTGCAGGGGAACTCTCCTTTCTCTGAGTCCGCACACCCACTAATCCCTTTTCACGCCTCGCCTTTTAGCCTGTCCCTTGGCAGGGGCGCAGCGGCCCAAGCCCAAGTGCGCGGCTGGTGGGAAGAGCAGCAGCAGCGCCGGGGGCTCCCCGGGAAGCTGTGAGTGCTGGGCTTCCCGCTGGCTGTGCAGCGTCCTCACCAGGCCCGCCGGACACCTGTACCTGCCTCCGCCTTGCCCTCCTGGGAAAGTAACCGCTGACACGTCAGACAGACTCGGCGCAGCGCTCGACAGGTGCGCTCTGCGTAGGCTGCGGACTGGGCGGAGCTCTCTCTGGTGTAGGATTTTACACAGACTTCTCGTTTAATCCCTCGGATAATCCCGCAGTTTTCTCTGATGAAGGAACAAGCGAACACCGCGAAACCCGGGTTTCCACCCAGCTCCTCCCCACGAACTCAAACCTTCGCGCTCCCCGTCGCAGTAGCCAGGCCATGAACACGTAAACGGCAACACGCCAGGCAGGGCGCTGGCACTGCGGGTGCCAGGCGGGACGGACACAGCCCGGACAGACTGCTGAGGAGGGAAACGCCTTCAGATCCTGCCCTCCCGCCGAATGCCCCAGACAGGCACGGCGAGGCCGGTGAGACGGACTGCCGACCAGCGCCGTCTTCCACAGGCCCTCCCTTCGCACCCGCAGTGGCAAGTGCTCTGGAAATGCAGACGCGCTTGTCGCAATGAAACTTGCGGGAAAGAACAGCTTGCGTATGGATCGGGGCCAAAGGGTTCCAGATTTGGGAGTTTTCTAGATTGTGGGGTATTTGTACAGAACACAATGCTAAGGCAAACCTAAATCGGAAAATCTGAAATGCTCTGAAATCCAAAATTTTTATTTTAAGTCACTTCAAAAAAATGTTATTGGTGCATGTGTGCAGTCCATGTTTACATTTATGGTGGGAAGCGGTAAATGTCCGCATCTCGGATGGTTTTTTTTCCTCCTTCTGCTCCACCGCTCTTGGTATTTTTCTTTCTTGCCAGCACTTAGCTTCTCTATTTATTTATTTAAGCCTTTATCAAGTTAATCGTCATAAACACATATTAACAGCCGGACTAACAGGCCAAGAACAAAACACAATTAGACTAAGCCAGGCATGGTGTTGCACACCTATAATCCCCGCACTCAGGAGGACTATTGTAGTCTTAATCACTTTTGTTTTTTTCCTTACTGTCTTTTTATTTTGTGCTTTATTTATACATTGAGTTTGTCATACACGAGAAGCTTGCATGTCTGATTCACTTCACCTGAAGTCTCAAGGTGTATGTGTTTCAGCAGGTGGCTCCACGTTTACCCTCCTCTACGGCAGAGTATTACTCCATTGTATATAAAGGCCACATTTTCTCTATTTATTCATCTACGATGGACAGAGAGGACGCTTCCAAGATTTAAATTTGAGGGGGACTGATTCTTTTGAGTTCTTTATATAATCTAGGTATCAGTCCTTTGAGATGCAGCTGGAAAAAACCTTTTTTCTCCTTCTGTAGGTTGCCTCTACTCTCTTGATGGTTTTCTTTGCTGTGCAGAACTTTCATTTTGATACAGTCCCACTTGCTGATTCCTGGAACTGCTCCTTGCACAATCAGGTTCCAGTCAGAAAGTCTTTGCCTACACCTGTGTCTATAAGAGTCTTACCTGTTTTGTTTTCTAGTGGGTTGCTTCTGTTTTAATACTTGGATCCTTGATCCATTCTGATTTTAGGTTAGTGCACGGTAAGAGCTGAGTTTAGGCTTAATCTTCAGCATGTGGACAGCCCGTTTTCCTGGCACCATTTGTTGGCGAGGCTGTCTTTCCTCCAGCAGAGGATTGGTCCCTTTGTCAATAATGCAGCTTTGCGTGCCTGGAGTTGTACTCTGTATCCTTTCTGTTCCACTAATACACAGACCTGGTTTTCGTTTTTTTGCCAATACCATGCTGTTTTTGTCACAATAGCTTTGTATTATAACTGGAAATCTGGAATTACAATGGCCCCTGCCTTGTCCTTGTTGCTCAGAATTGTTTTTGCTATTTTAGGTCTCTTCTAGTTCTATATTAATTTTAGGATTGGCTTCTCTAGTTTTGTGAGAAATGCTAGTGGTACTTGGATTGAGATTGTGTTAATAGTTTGGTTTGGCTTGTTTTTTTTGAGACAGTCGTGGTATGCAGCCCAGGCAAGCCCGGGACTCAGCAATCCTCCTGCCTCTGCCTCCCGAGTGCTGGGATCCCCACGGCCAGCACTGTGGTGTGTGGTACTGATTGCTGGCGGGCGTGAGTCACCACGCCTGGCGTTGTTGTATGTGGTTACCGGGACCTGCACTTGCAAGACAGACACCAGAACCGTCGAGCTAAATCCCCAGCCTGGCCACAGCACTTTGTGATGGGTCCCCAGGGTGGGAACTTGGGAACCGGTTCTGGGGGACCCCTGTGATTGACAGCTCGTGCCCACTCGCCCAGCCTCCCAGCAACTGCCTCAGGAGAATAAGGCGTTTTGAGGTATTGGTCAGTGTTTTCCTTCAGTTTATTTCCCCAACATTTCTGGATCCTTCATCCCCTCCGGTTTTGGTTTTGATTTTCCTGGGCAGGGAGAGTAAACACAAAAAGCCAGTGAAAAGATGGCCTCTTGGGGGAGAACAGCGAACACAGCAGCGGCCTCCGGGCTGAGGGAGCAGGGAGCGGGGAGTGCGGGAAGAGCAGGCAGGGGCTGGGGACGGCGCACAGCTCCCCGCGGGCGTGGGGGGGACAGGAGCTTCGTGGTCTCACAGAGCCGGCGCCTCTCCTCTCCAAGCCGCCCCGTCTGGTCTGGCAGAACATTTCTTTGGCGTAAATCACAGAAAAAGCCAGAGTCTAATGTTCACGATTTTCTTTGGAATGACTCTGAACACGCTGCGTATCTGGGTACGGTTCGAAGGCAGCCCGTCGGGGAGGCCGAGTCCACAGTGTGGACCGGAGGACAGCGGTGAGACGCCACGGCCAGCAGCGCCACTGCCAGCTCTGACCTCAGCTTCCGGGGACTGCACGGTCCGAGGTCAGCGAGCCTGCGCCACGCGGCTCGGACAGGCCCTGGCTGCGAGGAGGGCGGGAGTGGCTGCAGGTCCCTCAGGGCACCCACCCCGGCCCGGATCCGATCACCCCCAGAAGTCCCACGCTAGAGGCACGAGCCCCGCCGAGGAACGGGGGGACAGAGGCCCCGGCGCCCCAGCACGCACGGTCTCATCCGAGCGTAGGCCAGGCCGGCCGGCGGTGATCCACTCCAGACCCACACAGCTTCAGATCAGTAGAGCAGTTCACCAGTCAGTATCCTGAATTTCAGAAATGAGGTTTTATTGGCGAGAATCGTGGCCGCTTAACAACCGGTGAAAATTATTAGGAAGAATCTTCCTGGAACTGCACTGTATCTGGCTTCCACAGACGTCTTTGGGACAAACACCTCAGAAGCAGCATGCAGGACCGAGGCGGACAGGGACCCGGGTTGTAGGTGTGTGCCCCCGGGACGGGGTACCCTGGGACTTCTGGTCTGCCTGTGCCATTAGCGAGAGATCGCGGAACACGGCTGCTGACAAAGTAGGTCTCCGAAGAGCCAGCTGCCTGCAGGTGCCTCCCCGCGGACACCAGCTGGAGCCTGCCCTGACTCGGTGAGGCTTTCGGGAGGGCGGGGAGCAGCTCCCTCTGAACCCTTCAGCCGCTGAACCCCACCGGGATCCGCGCTCTGTCCACGTTTAGCAGGGCCATCTTGTCAGGGGCTGTGGCCACGAATATGAATTTAAACGTGAAAGCGGGAGTTGACCTTCAACCTGCCGCCATGTGGGCTGAGCCTGGTGTCTCCCTGCCCCTGTTGTCCTCCCAAATGGGCCCCCTGATTCGCAGAGGCTTTGGGGAGCCCAGGGCAGGAGGAGGCCATCAGAAGCCGGCTTCAGTCCTTCATTAGTGCCCAAGCGTCCCTGGAGAGCTGCCACCGCCCGGGCCTGTGGAGCGTCCCAAGCAGCTCGGCGGCTGTGGGACTCACTAACGTCTGCGGGCAGCACTCGCCCTGCCGGTCACGTCTGCATCGACGGGATCAGACGCTGGGAACAGGACAAGGGGACGGTGTCACAGGCCACCGCGGGTGGCGGCAGAGTGGCTGCAGGGAGGGGGCTCGACGTGGGAGAGGCAGGCCTGCTTTGTGCAGCTCCTGTGCTGCGGTCCCGGGCTCTGGGCTCAGCCCTCCACCTGCCCGCTCCGAGCTCATCGCAGGCTGGGTCCCACCTGTGGCTTTGGTGCCCCCTAGTGGACAGTACGGGAAGCGCCGCACGTTTAACAGCTGGGCGGTGTCTGGAGCCAAAGCACATTGATTGTTCTAGGGAAAAGGAGGACGATTTTGGAGACCACAGCCAAAGAACCTCAGAGGGTGCAGAAAAGGACACATCAGGCTTGGTCTTACTGTGCTCAGGCGGCGGGTTCAGCGCAACCGGTCCGCCTCTGGAAGCTCCCGGCTGTCTTCCTGTAAGCCTCCTGAGAAAGTAAGCCGTGACATCTGCAGCCCAAGTCTGCACTTGAGTGTATCCCATGTCATGTGGAAACACTACTGCCGCCGAGAGTGTGAGACGCGGCACCGCTGCACTGCCTGTGCGCTTCAAGCCATCCATCTGAAAATTTCCCCTTCATTTTAAAATCAATTTTCCATCCCTTTTTTTACAAAAGGTCAAACTTCTGTTTCCAAGCTCTGCTGCTGGATGCTGACGCCTGAGTCAATTTAATTTTCTAAACCGGTGCTGGGAGACACTGGTCCGGCCTCACAAAGGTCCCCGGCCCCGCACCAACCACCTGTGCAGCTGCACTAGCTGCTGTCCCTTGGTGGCTGCCCCCTGGGCCAGTCTGGCATACCCAACACTGTACCCTCACACTCACAGCTAACAGCAGTTCCTTCTGCCTGGGGATCCTCTGGTGTGTCACCCGGCGTGTGAGTACTTGCTCAAGACAGTGTTAAGAACATCACTGTTGGAAATTTCCATCGCAGTAGCTGAATGAGTTCCAGGTCTCTGGAAAGTTGTCAGACACAAAAGCACTGACCCGGGGGGGGGGGGCACGCACCCCCCCACACACCTACACACACACACCTTACACACACCCTACACACACCCCATGGGAGTTCCCGGTCCCGAAGGCTGGGCCGGGGTATGGGCATCGGGAAGAAGAATGCACGCAGGGCTGAAGTGTCCCTGGCTGGGGGAGGGCAGGCAGCAGCCGATGGGGAGGAGGTGAGAGATGGGGACAGCACTGAGCCATGGGTCCTGCAGAGGCGGCTTCCAAGGAGCGCTGAGCGGCAGCCTGGCTCCAAGATGCCAGAGCCTTCTCGAGACAAACGCAGGAAACACTTGCACTGCTTGCAACTCCGGTCGGAAAACTGGAAAGAACAGGAGAATCTACGAAGACAGCGTAGTTCACTGGTTGCTGGACTTTGTGGGTGGCAACTGGGGGATAGTAGCTAATGGGCAGTGTTCTGTTTAGGGATAAAATGATGAAATATGATTGTGGTGGTGTTTGTACAACTCTGTCTATATGCTAAAATCTGCTGAATCACGCACTTTGTAAATTATATAGTATGAAAATTTTAGTTCAATAAAACTTCAGTTAAAGAAGAATTTAAGTGGAAAACAGCCTTCAGTACATAAGAGGCAGGGACACTGAAACGGCTGCACAGCCACTGTGCTCTGCAGGTCCAAACTCCTGGGAAAGTGAGCTCGAGTCCAAGCGAGGTTGGAACCAAGCAATTCATTTATGTGTCAAGGTGAGTGTCTGTGCCTCTGCCAGGATTTCCCTTACCAAACCAGGGCAGCCATGGCCCCCAACAGGCACGAAGAGCATCAGGAACGAGGTGGGAGCCCCTGGGGCAGGGGCAGAAACTGCCCGGAGCACGGACAAGGCACTGTGGGCTCCAACATCCGAGACAGGAAATGCTGACTCACGGCCCTGGCGACAACCGGGGGTACCGCTGGAGCCACTCCACACGCCTTACCTTACAGAATGGGTTATAATCTGGTTGGCTACATGATTCAAAAGGGGAAAGATATCTACAAATACTTCCACTGTCTTTCTGGTCTTTTGCTTTTTTGGAACCAGGAACTGGCCGCCGGCCTCTCTGTAGTTTGATTTTGTTCAGCAAACCTGAGCTGGCCCAGCAGCAGCTCTGCTGTAATGGGGTGAGGGGGACGGGCGACGCGGATGGCACCTTGAAGTCAGCTCCGTGTGCACACCACTGTCCGTCACCGCTGTAAATGAGTTGACAAAGGCCAGAGAAGTTAGGTCAAGGTGAGTTTATTGTCCAAATAGCATAACCTAATTGCATTCAACACCATTTCCAGATCCATCTCCAAATCCATCTCCACACTTGTCAGAAGACAGGCTCTCACTTTTAAAAACGACCTCACACTGACACAGCAAAACCCCTTCAGAGGCGGCTGACGACATGTCACCATCAGAACTAATACAGCATTCCCCACACTTCCTACAAGCCTTTTCTGTTCACAGTGACCATGCTACTTCGGCATTTCTAACATCCCGACCAAAGCACCCACACCTCTTATAGAGTACACTGGGAGAAAGTAACATCGACTCGATATGGCATCACACTTGTTTTAAAGTGAATTTAAAAAAAAAAAAAAAAAGGAAGAAAAAATAATCCAAGACGAGAAACTAACAGAGAGATAGGGAGATCTGAGGTACATGAGACAAGGGTAATGAACACAATAGAAAACTCCGATGGCCTGGTGATTCGCCAGGGTGTCTGGGTTGGCCAGCAGGAAGAACTAAAACCAATTAAAAGTAAAAGAGAAACCCTTCTTTTCCAAGGACAGGCACCGCTCAGGACACAGGGGACACTGCACTGTCGCAGTCGGTAAGGCACTTTCCCCAGAGCAGCTGCAGCAGAGGCATGGGGCACAGCGCGGCACCCACAAACGTGTTCGCCGACGGCTCCCTAAAACCCCAGCCAGGAACAGGTTCCAAGGGCCCCGCCTGTTGTACAGATCAGAGATGTGTGGACACAGCTCTGGTGCAGTGGCCGTGCCGGGCTTTCGGGGCCCAGAAGGCCTGAAGGCGGGTGTGAGGAAGCAGCCAGCCCTCGAGGCCACTGCCTGCACCCCACGCCACACTCGTCTGCAGCTGCGGAAGGCGTGCTGGCTTCGGGGGCTTCACTGTCTTGGCATTAATTTCCCTTTTAAAGCTATTCCTCAGCTTAGTCTGTCTCAGATAAACAGAGGAATCCTTTTGGCTTCAGAGTCAACTGGCTCACTTCGACTTCCTCCCTCCAGTTCCCACACTACCAATATTACCTTCTTGAGCTAGAAAATCAATTATTTACAGGACATAAGGTGCAAGTCTATTTCTTTTCCCAGCCCTGTCCGCCTTGGTCCACGGAGAAGAAAACCCCAGCCTCTGAGAAGCCCTCCAGTCTTCACCATTCAGCCCCGAGGCCCCAGGGCCCTCTGCAAGGGGCCACACGCAGCCTGCGGCCAAGTTCCTGCTGCGGCGCGGCTCCTCCTGCTGGCCCTGCCTGCCCTGACTGATGGGAGGCCGAAGGGAGCTGCAGAGCTCAGGCGACCTTTCTTTCCTGGCTCCGGGGCAGGTGGGCAGGAGGAGCCGCAGTGCCACCGGAGGTGTGGCCCAGGGACCTGGCCCCTCCCCGGGTCTCCTGCTGGCTTCCTGGCTTTTCGGAAACTGCAGGGAATTTCCTTACGCTTAGCATATATTTTTGGCATACTAGGATTTCTTTCCCCAAGGATTTGGTCAAAACAGGGAACAACCAAATTTGGCAGGCTGGGGGAACAACTCAGCCCCCACAATGGAGATCAACAAATGGAGGAAATAAAGGAGACACAAGATAGAAGACGACCAGAATAAAATCGGAGCTCGTTTTATGGATGCTAAGAAGGGCAGAGGAGCAAAGCAAGGAAAAAGCAGAGCAAGCCCCGCAACCTCGGGAGGACCGAGCCGTCCTGGGCCAAAGGCCCAACTGCAGAGGCCCGGTGCCCAGGAGGAGGTTCGGTCCTCCGAGGGGCCTGGGCTTCTGCACAAGCAGGGTGTGGGCAGCGAGGCCAGGCCCCAGCACCCAGGGCTACCCACGACCCAGGGACAGGAGAGGAGGAGCAGGTCCGGGCAGCTGGCCACGGGCAGGCCCCGCACAGGCCCCGGCGCCCAGGTCTCCTCCTCGGTCGGGCCGTGTCTGCCACATCCGCTCAAGCTCCGGGACCGGCTACCGTTCACTAATGAGGACCCTGATGTGACACCAGCTGACCACGGGCTGCTCCTCGTTCCTCTCCCAAACCTGCGCGTCCCCACCACTGCTGCACCGCCAACTCCTCCGCAATCCAGGCAGCCCGCGGAGGAGTGCTCCCACCTGCACCCCGAGCTCCTCTGCCATCACCTGTGGCTTCTAGTCCTGTGCCTTCCCTGTAACCCAGAGCAAACGCGAGGAGGCACCACGCTCATCCCGAGACGAGCCCGACCTGCGCGCCCGTGCCAGGGCAGAGGGCAGAGAGCACCTGCAGCTCCACGGGTGAAGCACCGGGGCTGAGCATCAGCAAGCCTGGACCGCAGTGACAAGACAGCGCTGTCCCTGCAGCTCCCCCCGGGCTTCTTGTGCCCTGTACCCTGAGGGAATCCTGACTTCTGGACCCCCCCACCGTGGGTGTCTGGGAAAGTCTGCTGCGTGCGCGCGTGCGCGTGCGCGGAGGGAGCGCCCTTGGTTCGGTACATCTTCCCCATCGCGATGAGGTCAACGGAGTGAAACCAAGCTTGGTGGCTGCGAGATGCAAGAGGTCCCCGGTGAGGCCCGGGACAGAGGACCCGACCTGCCACGAGAGGGCGCTCGGCCGCCCCACACCTCGGCTCCTCCCACTGGGGGCTCCTAAGTAGAAACAACGTCCGTGAGGTATCATGAAAAGAAAACTGAATCACTGTCCTCTGTAGTTTGATATTGTCCAGTAAACCTGAGGTAAAGAACACTCTGTCTTTGAAGAATGTGACCAAGGAAGAAACAAAAACAGAAGAACCGAACAGAAAAGAAAAAAAATCAAGAAAAACCGTGAGTACGCTACTAGAAGAAAACAAACTATGGAAGGGCTTTTCCAGTACGAAGAACTCATATCTTAACCATCTACTTCAGGACTTGAATTTAAGCGGTAAAATAATATATTATAAAAATGTTTATAAAATAGCAGCACACTCTGTGAACATTACAGCTAGGTACTGTTAATGTGAATAAGGGTGGACCATCTTAGCTTCGTAGCAGCGCAAAAATAATAATACACTGAACAAAATAAAATGAGAGATAAGAGACCCTTAGATAGATCTTTCCATTTTCAACCCTCACAATGAAACAAGGCAGAATCTGCGTATAAAACAACTCTTCAAAGTAGCACTGTTCAGATTTTTCTTCTTTTACTTAAAAAAAGCAAATATTTTAACAAATAGCTTCATTACCTGTCAATTATCATTGTGCAAAAAAAAAAAAAAAAGTCGTGGCTCCACCTCTGACTGAATGCCTCTAGGAAGTGGAGAGAAAAGGGAAATTCAAGTACGCTAAGTACAACTTGGCAATAAAATGAACGAAACAGCAAAGGGGGACAAAGTGCTGGCCCTGATGGTCAGCCGTGTCTCTGCACCGGCAGACTCTCTTTCCACAGCCAGAGAAGGCTAGAGACCCTTCCAGGTCACGGAGCTGTCGGGGGGTTTGAGGAGCGCTGCCATGGCAAGGTCAGCGGCAAGGGCGTCTCTGGAGCCCTGGTGGGGACACCAGCGCCGGGCACCGAGAGGGCAGAGTCCAGAAGTGACCAGACCAGACTGGGGCAAGGAGCCAAGCGCCCAGACAGCGGGCAGGAGTACTCAGCGTGATTTGCATAAACCATCCCATCTTCCCGCAGAACAGTTCCTCAAAGTGCTTTATCGAATGGAATGGTTTATAACAAGGCTAAACTGTGGGCCAGACGTACCGGTCAGCATCAAAAGATAACTTCTCCTAATCAAGGATTCCCAGGTCACCTCACCCTCCCTGACACAAGAGAAGACCCCACACTGGGTCCCAGCCTTCGTTTCTGTCTGCCTCCGTTTCGGATGAGTTCTGGCCACGGCCCATCGCTAAACTTCCCGCTAGCTGACCGCATCGCGTTGTCTGCATGAACTATGTTGGGAAGAAGGAAATCACCGAGCATGAGACCCAGGGCAGCCACCGAGGCCCGTAGGTGAAACCAACATCTTTTTAGGTAGCAGCTACTCCAGCACAAGTACAAATGCAGAGCTCACCCGACTCCTGCAGGGTGTGGGTCTGGCTGGAAGGAGCTTCCTCATGCACGGAGACGGCCCAGGCACGTGGACAGACTCTGTGCCTTCCCCACCGCGCGCCTCCCCATCCCAGCTCCTGGAGCTCACTGCTTTGCAGACTGATCTGCCATGGGTGGCACGTACATTTCCTGCAATTATTCTAAGGGCCTATGCGCTAGCTCCACAACACCACAAACAGTCTCCGCTAACTTGTCCCCACATGCAGGTGTACATATCTTCTACTAGGCTGCAGGTCTCCTGTAAGCGTTTTACTATTACATCATCAAACAGTAACTTCAAATATACAAGGGATTTCCTTACGTTGTACTTTGAATAGGCACCAAATGCTTTTAATTATTCCGTTTTTATAGGACCTTTTTCTCTCACTTCTAAAAGATCTTTAAATATGATCTAGGTGGGGGCAGAATCTTTTTTTTTAAAGTTTCATCCTAAAACACAAAATAACAAATCATAACCAGACGAGGCGAGAGTGGACGGCGACCGTGGAGGCCTCACAGGTCAACGTCCTGCATGTCTGTGGGCGTGGTGGCCTGGTCCAGTCCGTCCTCCTCGGACTTGGCGCCTTCCCGCTGCTGCTCCTGCCGGAACTGCTGCAGGCTGTTGAGCAGCACGGCTTCGATCTGCTCCTGGCAGGCCTTCAGGCAATCCTGGAGGGGGGGGTCCAGACAAGAGCCGTGAGTGGGGCACAGCACAGCGGCAGGGGCCGCGGCAGGCAGCCGGCGGGAGGCAGGCTCACCCAGCTCCGACCCCCACTCGGAGAAGCACCAGGCCAGGGCCAGTCCTCCTCGGGACGGGCCTCGACTGCTCAAAGCGGCCCTCACCTGCTTCCTGCCTGTGGCGGTGGGGACAAGGGTGGGGGTCCAACAGTTCCTGCCCAGAGATGACTCGGTAAGAACAGGCGGGGTGGGAGACTTGGACTGAACGTCCTGATGCTCACAGGAACTGGACCATGGCATCCTGGGCTGTGGGCTCACTCGCCACACACTTAGCTCTCATAAGAACACGATACAGAAGGTTTACAAAATGTCCAACTTGGGAATAAGCAAGAATTTGCAGTGTTGCTTTTATTAGTCTATATTTGGTAGGGAAAATCCACTGTGCGTCTCCCCGGCAGAAGCTGCCATCAGCGAGGGACTGGGGATGGACGGCAGGTCCTGCCGTCCCGGGGAACAGCCAGGGCTCCGGGCCGGGGCTTCCTGAGCTGCTGCCCACACATGTGGGAAGCGTGCCACCCCCCACGTGCCCTCCCACAGCTCGGCACACGCTGCCTGTGTGGTGCTCTTGAGCCGTTTCTCCACCCCTTGGCGAGCACAGAAGTATCATCTTTACTTTCCAAAGCCCTAAAACACAGCTGACGCTAACTGCCCAGGAGCCAGGTGCCCACACCTGTACCCGGCCCTCCTTTCCTTCCCACCTCCCAGCTGTGCTACACTTCAAACTGTGGCATTCTGCGAGACCCGAGATGAGAAGAATGACAGACAGACGGGACCAAGGGCAGGATGCACATCCACCCGGAACCCCAGCACGGCGGCCGGGCTGGGCGTGGGGCTGCACGCCTGCAACCCTGGCCCCTGGGAGGCTGAGGCAGGACAAAAAGAAACAGAGGAAGAGCTGGCAAGGAAGCTGCCATGTGGAGCGGGCTTCTCACCGCCACGAGGGCGGGCGGAAGCTCAACCTTACTTCCTTGGACCTTCATTTCAACACGCTTCCCGCACGCTTCCGACGTGTGGAGGGCAGAGCAGAGCAGGTGGCGGTGAACAGTCCTGGGGTCACCGTGTCGGGACTTCTCTCTATTTCATGACCCCCCGGCGGCCCCCCCACCAGCTCCGGCCCCCCGACCAGCCAGGCTCAGGGCTGTGGGTCTGACCCTGGCACAGCAGGGGCCGTGACCCTCACGGCACACACAGGAGGGGTACACGGCCATGAACAGCCAGGGCCCGCACAGGCGTCCCACGCGAGGCGGGGGTGCAGCCGCGAGCTCTCCCCTCCCTGTCCTGGGCCCACCCGGCTGTCACCGAAGCCACTTCAAGGAAGAAGACCTCGAAGTCCAGGCCCTGCCGTCCTGGAGCTCTCTCCTTGACAGGACAGGTGGCTAAACCTGTCTGGGCTCCCCGCCCACCCCCCCCACCCCCCCGCAGGTCCCCCCGACAGCCTCGCCTGCCAGTACCAGGCCTTGAGCATTCTAGGAAACACCAACACAGAGTTATGTCTCCATCATTTACAAAACAATTTTATTCTGAGACAGAATTTTATTCCAGGCTGGTTTAGGACTTGTAAAGCTCCTGCCTCAACCTCCAGAGCTGGGAGGGTCCTCAGAGAGCGATTTCCACCTACACAAGCCCTTCACTCTGCTCAGGCAGATAAACACCTTCTGGGAACCTGGACTGTGCCAATGGTGGCATTCCCCTTCCAGCAGGGAGAGTAGGCGGCACCCTCCAGGGCCGCACTCAGCCCTCGGGGCTCCCAGGGGCCCTGTAGGCATGGGACAGGGCTGCAAGGCACTGCTCGCCTGCCACCACACCCAGGCCCCAGCTCCAGCTCCAGCACAGAGGCCAGGGCAGGTGTGGGCAGGTGTGGGCACCGCTGCTGCTTGGGGACTCTCGGAAGACAGGAGTGGACAGAGGCCTGCAGAGGGGGTGGCGCCTTCAGACAGCACATTCCCACAGTCCAGGGCCTGGAGATTTCACAGGCAGAGCCTCATTTTTCCCCAGAAATGGAGGCCCAGAGAGCCTAAGTGCCCTCTCTTGAGGGTGAGCTAAACCCTGGTTTAGTAGAACTCTCTTCATGTGGAGTGGGTAGCATATACCTCTAATTCCAGAACTGGGGAGGCTGAGGCAGAGGACTGCCCTGAGTCCAAGCCTGGGCTACACAGTGAGACCCTGTCTCAAAACAACCAAAAAACAAACAAAGCCAAGGGCCACGGATTTAGCTCTATGGTACCTAGTCTGCCTGGCAACCGAAAAGCCTTGAGTTCAGTTGTCATGCTGGGTGGGCTGGGTGAGGAGGAAAGCAAACACCAAACTACGACGGAAACAAAACGACAATACTGGAACTTCTCCCCTGGACCCTCTGCATCTTCCGGATGTGGGAAGGACAGACAGGCATGTGTGTCCTCAGGGAAAGCAGACAGAGCTCAAGCGGCCAGAGTGAGGAAAGGCAGCGCTCCAGGCCAAGGGGCCTGGGATGAGGCCCACGACCGCAGGACGCGTCTTGGCAACAGACTTCTGACACAGTAGCTGCTGTGCTAATGTGGCTCGAAATAAGCTGATTAGAAGGAGGGCCATATTGCACGTCTGTCGCCGGCCGGACAGGTGGCTCTCCGCAGCGCCGGAGGTCGGCAGCCCTCCAGCCCAGGGTGCCCGCCCCCAGCCGGCCCGACAGCCTCAGGACCCAGCTCGGCCGGGACTCGACTTCCTCTCCCCACGGCTGGGCCCTGCGCCCTGCACCCCCTCCGCCTCATGAATGGGCGGCGGAACTGAGTCCACGAGCCCAGTGTCGCTGCCGCAGCACCGTCCCCACACATGCCCCGCACTCAGAGGGGCACAAAGGGCTGAATGGGCCTGGCCCGGCCGAGACACCCGAGGAGACAAGCTCATGCTTCCTGGCCTCACAGGCCGCTTGGCTGGGTCCCTGCATACCGAATGAGGCCGCTCCGGCAGGGGCAGCGCAGGGGCAGGGGGACGGCGGGCCTCCCGCCCCATTCCGCCTCGCCGGGCCTGAGCACAGGTCCTCAGTGCTCGGTCAGGTACACGTGTGCAGCCCTCGGTCAGGTGCACGTGCGCAGCCCTCGGTCAGGTACACGTGCGCAGCCCTCGGTCAGGTGCACGTGCGCAGCCCTCGGTCAGGTACACGTGCGCAGTCCTCGGTCAGGTGCACGTGCGCAGCCCTCGGTCAGGTACACGTGCGCAGCCCTCGGTCAGGTACACGTGCACAGTCCTCGGTCAGGTACACATGCGCAGGCTTCAGCTCAGAGGGCAGACAGGTGCCGGGGACCAAAGCCCGGGGATCTGACAGCCAGCGTCCTGCCACGCCAGCCGGCCCCGAGGGGACACGTGGAATCTTCTCTGAGCCATTCAGGGACCCCGCCTGCCACAGGAGACCGCTGTGGCAGCTGGGGCGGCCCGCAGTCACACCTCGCCCTTGTCACCACGTCCTTGCGGCCCAGGAGCCTGCATTCCACTCATATGGAGGGAAAGTGTCACTAACTGACTCGCCCAAAGACAAAATCAGCCAGACACTGGGCACCTCACACCACGCTCTGCCAGACACGCAGCGTGCAGCTGCCCACGCAGCTTCCCCGAAGAGCGGGACGCGGGCGAGTGAGCGCACACCCCTCCGCCTGCCGCCCTTTGTCCCCTGCGGCTTCCTTCCTCCTCTCCCTGCCCAGCGCTGCCCCGGGACGGTGCCGGCCTCTGATGAAAGCTGGGTCTCATGCCAGGGCCGTGCAGACAAGCGGGCAGTGAGGTAAACCTTGGCACGAGGCGAGAGCGCAGGGGCGAGGGGCGGAAGAGGAACTCCGTTCTGTGGGGGCCGGACGGTCGATCCCACTCTCAGACTTGTCCTTAGCAACGGAAGCCTGAGGAAGTCCGCAGAACCAGCCTCTCCCGCCAGTGTCTGATTTAGCAACTCTCAGGACCGAACGGAAAAGCACTTAAAACACACCACACTCTGACACTCCTCTCCCCAAGCGCTGGGGGCTGCTCACTCAGCTCTCCTTCCATTAGGGTCTCTGCAGTCATCTTGGAGCAGCAAAGCCCACTTTCCCAGAGCCCTGGGTCCCCGTCCCAAGGGTCTGTACAGGACCGGGCCACCGAGAGGCTGTCTGGCTGTCAAGCCCACTGCGGACCCTCAGCCCAGTCTCAGCAGGGTGGCTGTGACCACCCGGAGTGGGGTGCATGCACACGTCCAAAGATGTGTGATGGCAAGGTGACACGGAACCCAAGCTGTCAGCCCCCAGAGTCCTTTACAAAAACCCAGCTTCTGACACTGGACACCGAATGCTCTCCTCACCCGAGTCCTGGCCGCCCCCTTCCCACTGGCCACCCCAGTCAGGCCCTTCAGATGCTTTTTGTCTGCTGTGCATGGCTGACTTCGCTCAACCTCATCCACACAGAATTGTTCTTGAAGGCTGAGTGTTACTCTGTTACGCATGTGCAAGCGCGCACACGCGCGTGCGCTCTCTCTCTCGTCCTCTCAGCTCCAGGGCAGTGTCCACCCCCACTGTACCCTCCTCAGAGACCTGGCCTCGTGAGACCCTTCTTTCGCACTGATGGACCACTGCGTGCGCACAGCATTCCCTTCCCGCGATCTGAACCTGAGCGATGACCTGGCTCATCCTCCGAGGTGTCCGCCCGAGTTCCTCCAGGCCAGAGGCCCCGTGTCCGCTCCCCACATCCCACCCCCGCCACGCCCAGGTTCCAGGCCGGCGCCGGGGGCCTCCTGGGCCCCTGAGTGCAGAGGCGAGCGGAGAACGACCACATGAAACACACCATGCTTGACCTGCGAAATGACGAACAGAGCTCGGGCAGCGTAGCCCACTTCCCTGCAAACGCCACGGGTCCAGTTCCGGCAGTGGCGCGTGGGCCCCAAGCTCGGCTCTGGGGAAGCCCAGCCAGTGGGCGGCGACGTAGCAGGGGGGCTGCGCACAGCACACAGCACAGCAGTGGCTGCCCGGTCAGCCTGAACTCTCCCACGGAGAGCATCCGGGGGGCACACGCAGGTCTCTGGGGAGCAGAAGCCGGCCTGGAACCGCTCAGATGTTTATCTGAGCAAGTGAGAGGAACGTGACATTCTATTAACTCTGTGTGTGCTTGGCTTTCACGAGTCCCACGTTCGTTCCCACTCCCACTGTGAGGGGAAGGCGTGGACCTGGACTTCCACTTAGGAAACGGGCTGTATGTAACGTGAAGTACCTTAGCCTGGCATGGTGGTACGCCTCTGTAATCCCAGAACTGGGGAGGCTGAGGCAGGAGGACAGCCTCGACTCTGTGGTCGGCCTGAGCTACATAGTGAGACACTTCTCCAAAAATAGTAGGCACAGAGCCGGTTGCTGTGACTGGTAGGAGTGCTGAGCACAGGAGTGGGCCTGAGGGGACGGCGCAGGGCCCCTGAAGTCGCTCAGTGTGAGACACGAGCTGGCTGGCTGTCAGTCGTGAAGCCAAGACCCCGTCCCAGCAGCAGGGTCAGACACACATCTGGAAAGAGGCTGACGCTGCCAGGGCCGGGATACACGGGTTCCCTATCAGGCCTATCTGGTCTCGGGGTTGCTGAGAAGGGCCTTTCTGAACTGGAATCCTACTTAGAAGGTGACCTTGAGAAAAGGAAGTAGACCACTGCTACCACTGCTACCGCTGCTCAGTTCTGTCCACCCCTGGACAATCAGAAAAGCAGGATCAGAAAATCTACATCCTGTACTTTGGAGCACTTAATGAAAAACCCAACCGAACGCGGGTCTAGAAAGAGGGCCAGGATCTCTTCCATCAGGCCCTGGGAGGCGCAGCGGGCAGGTGAGGAGCAGCACATGGCAGCTGGCTGGAGGCAGGCGCCAGCCTTGGCCGGCATGTCACGTGGGCCCCGCCCGGCACTCCGAATTCCCCTGCACACGGACGGTGTCATGGCGAAGTTCCCCGCATTCCTGAGCCTCTCCGTGGCGACGCGAGGCCCGAGCCCCACTCTCCGGCTGCCTTCCCACCAAAGGCCTTTTCCAAACAAAAAGATCTCACAGCACAGCAGAGGAAGGTAAGTTTCCGGGCTGCAGTCAGAGCTCAGGGTGGAGGCCCAGCCCTGTGTCAGGCCACTCCCTCAGGACCGGCTCCGTCTTAGACCTCTGAGGACTTTGCTGAGCACCTCACACTCCGTCCACTTCAAAGCTTCCTGCTAAGGAGCTCCACACTAACCCGGGCCGTCCAGAAAATGCACAAAGTCATTCACTAATACGGCGGGCTCTGTTTCTCTTTGCAGGGTGCTTAACCCTCTGTGACACGGGACAGCAAAGTGAGACAGGAGTGGAGGCCAGCCACCGGCTATGTGCACTGCCCCCAGAGCTCTCTGGGAGGAGGCGGGCAGAAAGGACAGGAATTCGGGTGAACCAGGGAGCCCGCACAGGAAGGTGGCGGCCAGCTCATTGTCGCAGCTCGCTAAAGGCCAGTCTGTGCTCCGCGGCACAACCACTCAACAGCTGCTGAATTCCCGACTACTGTAAGTGCTGCCCTCGGAACAGACACCTGGCTGACCAGGCAGGGGCTGCCACCTACCACGTCGGTGTTGGTGATTTTGGCCAGCAGCTCCGTCAGCGCGTCGCAGGTGAGGGAGCTCACTTCCTCGTCCTGCTGCAGCCCGCAGATGGCCGCGCCCACGCTTCCAGTTGCGATCATCGACGGCGGGTACATGGCAAACTTGAAGTCTGCAAGAACGAGAGATGGGGGTCAGGGGACTCAGGCTGTCTGTAGATCCCGAGCAGGAGGAGGCCGAGGACTGTGAGCAAGGAGGGAGGAAGGGAAGAAAGCTAGCCCAAGTGCCCAGAACGCGTCACAGATACTCAGCGACCCTGGCCCAAGTTCACGGTCACGTGGAAACTGTCCTTGCCCCACGGCGACACCAAGGCCAGGTGACAAGCAGCAAACCGGAGGAGTCGGGGGATGTCAGGTGGGACAAGCCAAGCACGGGCGATGCCAAGGAGGACAGTACCCAAGCAGGTGGGGTCAGGGCACGAGCTCCAGAGAGCGACCCCAGATGGGACCGTGCTCGGGTCTCTGGACTGGCCCCAGGACTCCCGGAGCCCACACAGGTGCTGCACAGTCTCCGCAGACAGGCAGTGCACCCGGGCAGGGCCGGAGCAGCCTCCTCAGCGCTCTGGACCTCACGGTGCAGGACAGTGCCCGACCCAGCACCCCTGCTGCATCCCCACGTGCAGCAGTCCCGGAGGCGAAGGCGGACAGCCCCACACTGCTTTCTCCGCCCTCCCTGAAGCCCCCCAGAACGCCATGGGGAGACAACAGCCCCTGCTCCTAGGAACAGCTGCCCCCCACTTCACTCACCCCATGCTCAACGTTTCAAGGATTTCTTGCATTAAAAGGCACAGTCACCACCCACACTTGGGGAGGCTTGCTGCTTCCTGCAGCGGTTCCGGAAATCCTCCTGTGAGTGTCTCCAGGAGCTGTGATCCAGAATCCAGGCCTGTGGCCACGCGCCACCCAGCAGAAAGGCAGCTCCTGACATGTGTGACGCTGTGGCTTCATCCGCCTTGTTCATTGGCTCTGGCAGCACGAGACTCGTGGCTCCTCCCCACGGGGGCCAGGACAGAGACTGGAGACACTCAAGAAAGGAGTCTCCAGAACTGCTGCAGACGCTGGCGTAAGCACGCACGCTAAGATGCCTCTTACAGTTGTATGTTTTTAAAATGTGAACAGTGGCTATACTCTCTCAGTTATGCCCCGTGTTAGGTCCGCTCAGCTAAGGGGCCCCTGTCCCGCCCTGGGCCCAGGGGTTCTGCAGTTCAGTGAACCTTCCAACATGGGTCTTGCTGCAAGAGCCTTGGGTGAACTCACCGGACAGAGAAACGGAAGACACGTGACAAGGAAGAACGCACTTTGAGGTACAGCACACGGACCAGGCTGAATCACGCAACCCCGTTTACCACCTTTCCCCTTTCTACACAGCATCCTACCACAACAGCACATGCCATGGGCGCCCCACTACCACCCTGGTACTAGAGATCAAATTCAGGGTGCTCATCCCCAGTCTTGTTAATTTTCTGAGACAGGGTCTCTCCAAGTTGCCCAGGCTGGCACAGAACTGTCAGGCCTCCTGCTTCAGCCTCTGAGTAGCTGGGATTAAAGGTCTGTACCACCACATCAGCTAAGGGAGCCTCTGGGGGGAGGCCACAGCCAGCCCTGGGCCTGCGGTGTCTGAGGAACCCTGCTGGTGCCGGGCCGCACCCCGCCATCTCAGCCGAACCCCAGAGCCCCATCTGCTCTCCCTGGCTTCCCTTCCACCTGGAGGGCTGGGTGTTACAGCGCTGTACCCGACACCTGCTGTCTGCCCTCCCCCCGGGCAACAGAGCCAGGAGGGCCTGGCCCTCTCCGCTGTGGGTCTCTCGCACGTGGGTCACAGGAGACCGCTTCTCTGCCCCGTAACCTCGTTAGCGCCCCTTGTGACACTCACGGCAGGACGTAGCCAGCCCTTGGCCCGGGGCCCTGAGAGGCCCCAGGCGAGCGTGTCTGACGAGGGTACAGAAGTGTCGCCAGCTCTGCACCCTGGGCCCAGAGGACAGAGCCAGCCAGCACAGGGCCTGTCCAGGGCTCCTCGGCTCCTGAGCGACGGGCCTGAGCACGTACATGTCTAACACTATCCTGAAGACGCGCACAGAAAGCAGGAGTCCGCCCAGGGACAGGGCCTCACGATGGTCCCCAGGACGTGTGCCACTGTTCAGGCATGGATGGTGCCCCTCAGACTAGAGTACCACAGCCCGTGGGATGCCGAGCCTGGCTCTGGGCACACAGGGAAGCCATCCCCACGCTGCTCCCTCCGTCACGCCGGGGCTCCCTGTGGGCTCCGAGGTGCAGGTCCCAGCACCGCACACTGGGGTGCGGGTGGGGCCTGAGCAGCCCAGGGCCAGAGAGGCCTCACAGCGGTCGTGCAAAAGTACCTTTCACTGCCCAGTGTGTGTGTTCCGGAAGTGACCGGAGTTCCCGAAGCCTCCTGCTTTGTCGGGGAGCAGAGAGACAAAGGTCACATAAGGGCACCCAGAGGCATACGAGGGTGGGCACGCTGGTGGGACATGCCCAGCATCTCCGGTCTGGTGTGGCAGCAAGGGGAGCAGAGCACATGGGCTAGGGGAACCCCCTGGCGTTTAGATAAGGGCCAAGGACGGCAGAGGGGGCGGCGATGTAGTACTAAGAAAAAGGAACCCTAAATTCTGCTTTCAAATGCCTCCTTCTGGAAGTGAAGGGTAACTCCGGAAGTTAAGTGATCTGTGCCACATCACTAACTGTGTATGGGATCGCAGGTTAAAATAGACTGCACGACTCAAAGGGATGCTCTGTGTGACTCTCAGAAGTTCAAGAGCTCAAGGTCGCCCCGCAGGGAACTCTCCCACCTTGGAGGTGGGGCCGCCCCAAGGACACAGCCAGCCTGGCTACCCGCAGGAGGTGTGACTTGCCAGTGGTCCAGTCTGCAAAGGATGTCTAGGAGCCCCAGGAGCCCAGGAGGAATCCCGGCCTAGGCCAAGGCCCCGAGAAGTACTCCGTGCCTGTCAATTTGGCACCTGTCTTTCCTGATGAAATTTTCAGGGTTCACCCATATCATGGCCTGCACCACATCTGAGCCCCTGGCCCACGCTTTTCCAGGGCGAGGAGACAGGTGTGCCTCTCCCAGCTGCCCTCCTCCTCCAACCTGTAGCCAGGTGGAAACACAAAAGCCAGAGCCAGGACCTCCCCATCCTCATGGTACAGGGCGGGCACGGCTACAACACACCCTGTGACGACAGGTCAGCCCCAGGCAAGGCAGCGCCCTGTGGGTGACCAGCCAGAGGTCACACCTCAGGGCTCCAGGCACATGGAGAGAGGCAGGCGCAGGGTGCCAGCACAGCTGACCTCCTTCCCTGTTGCAAGTTCAAACTGGAGGCAGGCCAGGGGGACCTCATGCTGAGCCCCACACAGAGGCCAAGGGACCTCGGGTGCAGTCGGACACCTGGGCGCTCCTCCCTCCGCGGGGCAGCAGAGCCCAGGAGGCTACAGCTCAGCTCCACTTCCTAGCACTGGGCTTCCAGGAAAGGAGACAAGGTCAGGGCTGCATCTGAAGGACCTTCACCCCACGTCCCAGGCCAGCAGAGCAGGAGAGAGGCCAGCAGCTGGAAGCCAGCCCTCCCCAGGGCCACCCTGGACTCTTCTCTCCCTGCCACCACACAGGGCACCGCCCGCAGGCCCTCCGCTCTCCCCTTTCACACACACGGCTCTCTGCGGAACCTTGGCCAGCTCTGTCACAACCCGCTCCCATGAACCAGCCCCACGTCCCAGGGCTGGCTCTCGCCCATCCCTCTGGGCTCCTGCACCCCTGCGCCCCGCTAGGGCTCCAGGGCCTGGCTGCAGAGCTTCCAGAGACATGACACAGGTTCCCGCCACCCGGTGCCCAATGACACTACACCCGCCACCCACCAGGCACAGCCCTGGCTCTCACGTCACCATCAGATCCCAGCCCATGGCATGGAAGCAGCCTTCCTGGGAGGGGGTCCTCCAGGCACGCAGCCCTGGATGTCTGTGGCTGCTCAGAAGACTGCCAGGGCAAACCCCTGGCAGCGAGCGAGGACGCTACTGGCTGCCATTTGCACAAATCCCTGTGGAGATGGGGCGGAGACGTCCCAGGAGACAGGTCCCTTCCTCTCCCTGGACTCTGAGCAGCAGGCACCTGGGTCAGGACTTGGCATGCACTTGGATGTGCCCTGCCCTTCCCTAACCCGGCCTGGCAGCTCCCCTCCCTCCGGACTCTGTCCTCGGCTCTGGCACTCAGGCCCCGACTCTGGCCCCACAGTTGGCAGCCACCCCAAGGATCTGGGCAAGAAGGCCCACAGCGGGGGATGGACCCAAGCCCACAGCAGGGCCTCTGCCCAGCACAGACTCGAGGGTCTTCCAGTGCCTGGCGACTCCACCCAGCACCCCAGGATCAGACCAGAGAGGAGGGAAGGGCACGCAGACCCCAGAAGACCTGTCAGTCAGGAGACAAGGCCAGAGCGGAACGCTGGCTGCCAGCAGCTGGGCAACGAGGGAGTCTAGGGTCGGGGTCACTGTCTTGGTCCAGAGAGAAAGGATGGCTGACCCTCCCCCACCGCCAGGCGGGATAGACAAAATGACAGGTCAGAGAGGAGCTGAGCCCTAGGCCGGGCCAGACCGTAGAAAGGAAGGAAACAAAGATGGCTGTGCCGAAGGCAGTGGAGGCCGCCACGGAGGCCGCAGGTCTTGGACGCCCCAACCCACTCAGCCACGGGCAGCCATGCTGGGCAGGCAGGACTAACGGCAGCCCCTGAGCGGAAACCTGGCCTTTAGGCCCCGAGAATGAGGCTGGCGATCCTACACCCCGCCAGCAACCAATGTGGAGCCCAGAGCCCCGCAGCCCCTGTAGACAGAAGAGCGAGAAGCAGACGCGGACGCTCTCCGGTGTGGTCTCCTGCACAGCTCCCGGTCTGCCAAGCCTTGTACGCTGTCCTCTGATTCACTTCCCAGCCCGGCTGCTAGTGCAGGACTCGCAGCTCCGGGAGGGCGGCCAGGGTAGTAGCAGGACCCCACCGGAAACAAGCAGCACAGTGTTGCATTACCTGCACCTAACACGTAACCGGTGTTAAAAACTGATCCTCCTCCCTACAGCCTCCACTGCCCAGGCCAGGAACCCGACTCATCCTAGTGGTCTCCCCAGGTGGCTACTGAGCGTGTGGATTCCTGACACACTGTCTTGGGTCACTGAGGCGGGTGTGTGTGTGTGTGTGTCTCCCCCACTGGCTGCTACCAAATAGTAAACTGGCCAAGGTTCACTCAAGAAGCCATGAGACCACGGGCTTTATAGTTCATTAGGAAAACGCAAAGTAAACGTGCCAACAACTATGAATTGTGGGAGCCCAGAGAATAAAGCGACTTCCAACTGCTATGTTAAAGGCGGGTCCAGGGACACAGACGCAGAGACGGGAGCCCCGGGCTCTGACAGCAAACCCTGCTGAGAGCTGCCAGGTCCGCTCGCCCATGCAGCAAAGGGACAGCAAGAAGCAGTGTGCGCCCTTGAAGGAAAAGAAGGCTTCTGGGGGCCCTGTCCACTTCCCAGAGACGGCAACATACTTCTCTTGCCGCCCTTGCTTCAGCCTGTATCTGCCCCACTCCCTGCGTTTCCTCTGGGGCTTATCTTTAAGCTATGCTTTTCCTGAGAAGATTAAAGATTTAGACACAATCGGTAAGCCGTATATATATAATCTTCAAAGAGCACTTTAGACATTGTAAAGTACGTTTTAACTGGCACTAATTTTTTCCCTTTACCACACCTGTCCTCATAAACTACTTATGGGTGGAGCACAGCAAAAGAATCCACCGGCTCTGATAAAGTTCAAGAACAGGCCAGGAACCCAACCTCGGACTCGGGGTCACTGCGGACCGCGCCTCCCGAGCGCCAAAGCTGCCGCCCTGGTGTCCAGACCGGCCGCCCAGCCACTGCCCCGCTCACCCGTGGCGCACAGCGCGATGAAGGTCTGCGCGTGCTTGCGGATGAGGGACAGTTTCTCCCTCTGCGGCGGCAGCTTACGCAGAATGTGCTCGATGAAGTCATGAGGGGTGACGGCGGCCAGGTTCCACTTCAACTTGCCCAGCACCACCAGCTCCCACTCCTGAGAGGAAGAAAGACGAGGGCAGAGGGTGTGAGAGCCGAGCGGACCGCCGAGCTGGTCAGGGTGGCCAGCTGTCAGGGCTCTCTGGAACGGGTTGCTGGATTCCCCGGTGGGCTGCCACTGTGGGCCCCCACGCCGGAGGTCAGGCTCCCTGAGAGCACCGAGTCCAGCAAGCTCTGCCAGGGTCCTGACTTCTGCAGCCCACCCCAAAAGCCAAGCCCATACGGCAGCCCAGCTCACTGCAGCCCTGCAGAAGGGATGTCTCCTGTGTCTGTCCCCGATCAACAGCCTGTTCAGTCCTCATGGAAAAGTGACTCACGAAGGTAAAGTACAAAATAAGCTTCCTTGGCAACCTCTGAGCTGGCTTTGACTTGGAGCCGAGAAGGTGCCACTTTTCTCTCTGCTGTTAGAACTTTCTCAGTGACATACCACGGAGGACTCTGAGCTGTGACACCCAGCGCAGCCCTCAGTGTTGCAGGCCTGTCGTCGCGGCAAGGGCTGAGGTGGCCACTCCCAGGTGTCCTGCAGATGGGGGCGACCTGGGGAAGGTGGGGGGCGCCCTGGGGAAGGTGGGGTGCTAGCCAAGGTCTCAGATCCTCTAGCGGGGCTGATGACCCAGCCGCGGCTCTTCCGGGCCCCTCACAGCGCCTGGCTGGAGGCAAGCCTCAGTCCTCTCCTTGCCAGGAGATTTACAGGAAGCTGTGCTCAAAGAGCGATGCGCCCATCGATCCTCTGTGCTCGAGCAAGAGACGAGACCACACCACAGCGCCCCGAGCAGCCCGAGGAGGGCGCTCCCGGGGCACAGTGCGAGCGGGGCTGGGAGGCAGAAAGCCAGATTTTGTCTGGAGCAGTGTGAATGCGCCGGCTGGTCCTGGAGGGACTGTGGGTCGTGAATTCCTCCAGTCTCCGGCGTACTGAAGGGCCATGAACCAAAGGGAACACTGGTTTTTGCTCTCTCTTTCCTGGCTCAGGGCGTTTTTTTCTTAGCAGGCTTTTAAATCTGCCCTGGCTTTCTGCAGAGGGCTGGGGGTGAACACGCAGCCTCAGCGCAAATGCCTGTCCTGCACCTTCATCACGACCCGAATCTCCCAGAGAAAGCACCTCGCTGGGCCTCCCGGACCAGACCAGACGCAGGCGAAGTCTGGCAGCGGTTCAAAGGTGAAGTCATTCATGCCCCTCGCGCCACTCTAGCCGATTCTTCCCCGCCTTGCTCGTGTCTGCCGCTGGGTGGCAGCAGAGCCCCAGAAAGGAAGCCCCTCACAAAGAGCTCAGTTAAGAAACCCAGCAGTCCCCAGCACTTTGTGCAGGCCCTGGTCCTGCGCAAAGGCAGGAGGCGGGCAGTGTGGTGGGCAGGGCTCTCCTAAACCAGAGAAAGGTGTGCAAACCAGAGGGTAGGCCTGGGCACCCTTACCACCCAGTCCTGCAGGACAATGGTCACCACATGGGCAGAGCTGCGGGGGGCGGGGGGGGGGCAGCAAAGTTAGATGGGGTGGGGCCTCCCAGGCCAAAAATTAGACCTGAGGCAAGACTCCCCACTTTGGAGAGGTCAAAGGCTCCCTACAGCCAGGAACTCAGGCCTCCAGGTCTTTGATAAAAGGGTAAACTATGACTGTGTTTAGAAGCTGTGTACCTGTATTTAGTGATCAGCTACTTTGTGTTTGTATCTTGGAAGTTTATTGGTTTAGAAGATGCTAACTTGGACTTTGCAGTTCTTGGGAGACATAACATATTCCCAGCAGGTGGACACACTGGTCTTTGGAAAGGTCAGACTACCTTCTTAGAGTACAGTCCTGAAAATTTTGAAATGAATTAAAATATTGTGTAATTAAAGTGATATGTGATTATGCCACCACACACATCTGCCATGTATGTCACCATCACAAACTTCGGAGGCTCTCACCCGCAGCATGAGCCTCAGGGCTGTGCCCCCTGGCTGCACACAGTACGGGGCAAAATGCTGTCTACCTTGCCCGTCTGTGGCCAGTGTGAACTCCAGCAGCGGGGGGTGGGTGGGGGCTTGGATCCCAAATCGGTGGGGGGCAGGGGCGCAGGGTCAGGCCTAGAGGGGCAGAAGGCAGGATGGGGGCGAGTTACCAGCAGCTCCTGGGGCTTGATGGAGTTGTCCGTGTAGATACACAGCTTCTCAGCAGTCAGCGGGATGGTCTCTTTGAGCTTGGAAGCCAGGAACATGCACACAGCACCCAGGAGTTGCAGGTGGGTCTTTGGAGTGGGGACCCCGGCCAGAAAGCGGTCCAGGTAATTCATGGCCAAAGGGAAGACTTCCTCTTCACAATTCTGCTCCTCACAGACCTGCAGGGCGGGAGAGGGCCGGGGCAGGGTGAGCATGGAGCGGCAGAAAGGGAAGAAAAAAGCTCCGTCCGTGCGAACAAAAAGAAATGCACACTGTGGGCAGAGCGAGGGGAGTGGGGAGTAAAGTATGACAAAAGATGCGGAAACCGGGGTACCCCGGCATCCAGCCCACGCGTGGTGGTCCAAGGGGCAGAGGGAGTGAGCTAGGCCCCACGGGGCGCAGAGCCGCAGCGCCCGGCCCGCCGCTCCCTCCTTCGCGCACTCTAACTCACTCGCTTTTTTGGATTTCGTCATCTTTTCAAAAAATCAATAAAAATATTCTAGAGGCTCGGGGGGTCAACTTCTTGGCCTCATCCAGACCCCTAGACTCTGCTCTATCATTCCCGACAATTGGAAAAATTGTCCGGGGGGTCCCCGCGGCCCAGGGGCCGCTGTTGGGGTGGGAGGGAGAGGGCAGGGGGGGAGGGAGGAGGAGGGAGCGCGCTGCGGCCGCGGCGCTGCGGGGCGGGGGGCGCTTTCGAAAAATAATTAAAAATCGAGGAAACACGCCAGCGGAGCCCTTTCAGCGTGAAAACCCCAAGAGGACCCTGTCTCCCCGCAGCGGAGGTTTCGGGTGTCGGGAAGGTCTGTACTTGGGCCCTGGGGCTTCAGCTCCCGGAGGAAGCGCGGAGGGTGCAGCCGCTGGAGTGTCCGGCCGCGGCCCACACGGGGCCAGGGAGCGGGGGCCCGAGAGCTCGCGGGGCTCCGACCTCCCGTTTAGGGGTGCCCTGACTTTTCCGGCTGCACACACCTCCTCCCCCCTCCTACCCCACCCAGTCTGCGCACTGAGGAAGCTGGAGGCCAAACTGTAAGTAAAGTAGCCTCGGCGGCTGGGGGCTGAGGGAGACCGCAGTGTTAGGAGGGGCCGGGGCAGCGGGGCGCGGGGGACGCGGGTGAGGACTTCCAGGCTCTCCAGCTGGAGTTTGCAAAGCAACATGGCGAAACCACGCAGATCCTGAGCTGTGTCTACGTGGGCACTAGGCTGGCTCGCAAAGACCGGGAGCACGGTACAGAGGGGCTCTGTAGGGCTCCCCTAAAACACTCTATTCTTCAGCGCGATTTCCGGGGCTCTGGAATTCCCCGTTTCTCCCCCCGCTAAGTGCCAACGCGGAGTGGCGACCACACGCGGGGACTCGAGGCCAGGGCGCATTTGCTCCGGCCTTTTTAAGGGGCTATTCTACTCGGGGATCCCGACTTTCGTACTCCTCCCTTCTTCGCCGCATGGTTAACAGTCATGCAGGCGCGATGGGGGTGGGAAGAGAAGGAACCACGCGCGGCCCCCAGCGGGACGCCCCCCCCCCGCCCCAGGACGGCCGCGTAGCACCCAGATACCCTCCCCTCCCCCACGCAGTGAAGCGCGGCCACGCGTCCTGCCACCCACAGGCACGGGTCATGCCGCGCGCGGGCCGGGCTCCCGGCGAGCGTCGTCTGCACACCCACCTCCAGCATCCAGGTGGCCACCATCCTGCGCATGTAGGGCTGGATGTCCTTCTGCACGCACTTGAAGTAGGAGCACTGCGGGAGGTAGCGCTCCTCGATGCTCAGCAGGTTCTGCAGGACGCGGTCGTCCAGCAGGCTGCGGTCCGGCACGGCCCTGCGCACGGGGTCCACCTCGCAGCACAATAGCTCCATGGCCAGCCGGGAGGCCACTTGCGCCCCGACGCGCTCCGGGCCGCAAAAGTTTTATTTTATATTTTTCGGAGGGGGAGGGGTGCGGGTTCCCCTTACCTCCTTCCTTTGGCTAAATCGGGGGGTTTGGAAGGAAGGCGAGGGCAGAGCGGAGCGGAGAGCGGCGCGGCTGGGTGGTGGGCGAGCCTGGCCCGCGCCGGTCCTCCCTTCAAAGTCGCCTCGCGCTCCCCGCCGCTCTTCTCCGCTCTGAGGCTGTGACGCAAGCTGGCGGGGCAGTTAGGTCTCCTCCCTCCGCCCGCTCCCCTCCCCGTTCCTCCTCCCCTCTCCCTGCCCTCCCCTCCTCCTTTCAATCTCTCCCTCCCTCCTTTCCCCTCTTGTTATTACGGAGCACAGCAGCTGGCCCGACCGAACTTCAAACGCAGTCCCCACCCCCACCCCCTCGCTCTCCGCGGCCCTCTGGCTGCCTCCAGCCCCGCAAGCCGGGGGCCCCGGATGGGGGTACCCGCGGAAACCCACGGGGTCCTGCTGATGGCCCCTGATTTTGCACTTTCTCTTAGGTGCCCCACGTCAAATGCAACCCCCGGACTTTGACTTCTTGGGGCTGGGTCCTAGTATCCTGACCCACGTGGTCAAGATCCAGGAATGGAGAGCGAACAGGATGAGGGAGCAGAGTGCGGACATGGATATTATAAGTGAAAAATGGGGGGGTATAACACAGCAGCCTCGAATACTCAGGGGTCCCGGCAACTTCCAAGCTGTTTCGCAGGGACAGGAACAGCGTCGCCCTGCCCCCTGCACACGTGTTTGGAGAGGAAGAGGAGGAAAGGGTGTGTGGGAGCCTGCGCTTCGATAGGACGTGGCCCTGGGGCAGAACCCCATGTGCTCGTGGGGGCCGCCAAAGGCCAGGGACAGGGTACCGCGGCCACGCAGAAAAAAGCCGCTTCCTCGTTCCTCCATCTGTGACAAGCCCGCGACGGGTCTGCGCCTAGCGTGACCGCACTGGGACCGCTTTCTAGGAAACAGCCCGGGAGGGGGCGGGGCGGGGGCAGGACACCCCCCCCGCGCGCACACCGTACACCCCCTTCCTCTCCTTGGGGCCCCAGGATCCCCCCTCGGCCCTGCGCCCGGCACCTTCGCCCACCCTCCCGAGTTCCCGCCTCCCTGGCCAGCCGGGCTTTCAATTGCTGATGGGCCTTGACATGTGCTCCAACGCATCCTGGGGTCAAGGTTGTCTTTAGCCAGGACCCAGGGGCGTCTCCTCACCGCCTTCCTCCCCCACCCGCCTCTGATAACTGTTCACGCGGGGAGGAAGGGGCCAGGGCCGGGCGCCCCCAGAGCAAGCCAGGTTGGCACGTGCGGCGGGCATGGCGCGGGGCGTGCGCTCTGGGTGCACCGAGGCTGACCGAGCACCTCCCAGTCCGGGAAGGGGCCCGAGCAGGGGCACCAGGAGCCGGCGCGGAGCGGGACGGGAGGGGGCTGGGCTGCGCGAGCCGCGCGGGTTCCCGGAGAGGCAGCAGAGAGGAGGGACAAACCAGAGGTGCGGGCTGGGAACCCGCCCGGGCGCCAGCCCCTTTAAACGAGGGTGGGGCGGAAGAGGTGGGCGGAGGGGGATATCGCTTTAAAAGGGTGAATAAGTTTGGGGCGCTCTCTCCCCTCCCTCTATTTGCATAGCCAATAGCTCTGGGGCTCCTGCTACTGCGCGCTGATTGTTACCGGGCAGATTACTTTTTTTTTTTTTTTTTTAGAAGGACGCGTTACCCGCTACATCAAAAGGAAGCTCTGGAGGGCGGAGGGAGAGAGAGCGGCTGGGCGGGTGAGCCCCGGAGAGGCTGGGGCGCCCCGAGCTTATCAATGGCGCGGGAATTAGTATCCATTCTCCCATATGTAAAGAAAGGGGAGGGAAGGGGCGGGCGAGGAAAAGGTTTAATTGCTGTGGAAGCCATTAGCTCTCAGGAAGAAAAAAAAGCCGCTTGACAAACCCTGCTGCAAACTCGAAACGAAACGGGGTAGCGCACGGCGGATGACGCTGCTGGGTACCAGCTCTTCGTGGACTTCAGTCGAGTCGGACTTCCCGACCTGTAACTTTTGAGTCAACCCGGACACATACACGAACTTACATTTTAAGACCTCGTAAAAGTATTACTGAAACTTCCCCTGGCTACTTTGAGCGGATCGAGGCCCTGCAGAGGAGGGAGAAGAGGGCAGAGGCAAGAGTACTTTTAAAGCCTAGCTCTAACCCGACAGGCCAGGACTCCTGGCTCCATCACAGGGTAATTAACAGAGCTCGACCCCCCTCCAGGATGGCATCCCCGGCCCGGGTCGCCGACGTCTGAAGTTGGGCAGAGGCGGGTGGTCGTCCCGCGCTCGCCCACCGGAGGAGGCAGCCTGGGTGGCGCGTCCCAGAGCAGCGAGCCAGGCCTCTCGCCCCCTCCCCTCGGTCCCCCCCCCCCGTCCTTGCACGCAGGGAAATTCCAGAAGGAGGGGACAGAGGAGGTGGCGGGCCAGGGGAGGGCGCTGAGGGTCGCGGCCAGGCGGGCGCCCCGCTTCCTGCGGATCCCCGAGCGGCCGGGCGCCCCTTTCTGCTCCCCATTCACTTCCCCTTCCCAGGACCGAGTGCTCCCCACGGAGCTGAGCAGCGATTCTGCAGCAGCCCCTTCCGAGGGCCCAGCACGCGGGGTGGGGTGTGAGGGCGCGGGGGCTGGCAGGATGTCTCCGGGAGGCTGGGACCTTCCTGTCGTGTAAGAAGCGCTCCACCTAGCACGCGGGCGAGGCGCTGCCTGCTGGGCCGCCGCGCACGTTCGCTCCGCTGGTTCTTTGGTCTACAAGAAAGTGCGAGTGTCTGGAATCCGGGCGGGGGGGGGTCCCCTTTATATCTTTTCCTCTTCAAAGGAAAGAAGTCTTGGCCTTTTTAGGATCGGTGATCAACTTGAGCGAATGCAAATTTTACTGGACTTTTATTCCCTGCCGAGCCAGCTCCCCACCCCCAACCCCTTGAGTTGTGCAGTTTCGGTTGGAAAATGTACAAAATCCTGTAGGTGTAGGGTGCAGCCGGGTGCTGGGTGTTTATAAGCACATTTCTACAAGGCTAAGCACACACTCCCAAGCTCACCTGCGGGGGCCCGGCTACCAAGGGGTCCGCAGTTGCTCCCCGCTGAAGGCGCGAGAGCTCGAGCCCCGCTTCACCGCCGAGGGGCGCTGTGGTCGGGCGGTGAGGCACCAGTATCTGGTCCAGGGAATGAGGGTGACAGCATCACTCTTCCCAAGAACGCCCAAAACTAAGGCCGTGTTTGTGTTTCTCCATGGGAGGATAGTGATCCCACCACCAACACCGAAAACCCGACGGTTATTTAAAAATAGATGGCGAAGTGAGAGGCGACGGCGCGGGAGGAATGGGGAGGAAGTAAAAGCAAAGTGAACCGCGAGAGAAAGGAGAAGAGGGAAAGCAGCGCGCGGGAAAGGGGCCGGGGGGACGCGGGGGACGCGCGGAGCCGGGTTCGGACCCGCGGCCGGGGCGCAGGGGCAGGGGCGGCCGCTGCCCAGCGGCGGAACGTGGGTGAGGCGGGCGCGCCCGCGTGCGCTCACCCGCCAGCACCCCACCCCTCCCTCGGAAAAGTCGAGCCCCGCACTTCCCCCGCTTCCTGTCTGATTCAGCTTCAGAGCACGCCTCCGCGGCCGAAAATAGCAGTGCCAAAGCTTCTGCTTTCAGAAAGTGAATTTCCCAGTGGGATCCGGGGAGGGGGCGCCCGGGTCACGGCGTCGGCGGGCCCCGGCCCCCGGGTGGAGAGGGGACCGGCCTGCGGCCCGCGCCTCCCGGGCGCACGCGGGAGGGGACCGCTGGGCGGCGGGCTCGGCCTCCGCGCCAGCCACCACGCGGCTTTTTCGCGGAATTTTGACGTCACCCCCACGTGGGGGAAGGGGCTGGGAGAGCGGAGGAAGCGGCCGGGGCAGGGGCCGGCGGCGCCCTCCGCGCAGTCCCCCGCGGGCAGCCCCGCCGCCTCCCACCTCCCCGGGCTGCCTTTTTATTACTGTTTTCATTGTTACTAGTCCATCTTTCACTCTGAAATCGGAAGCAGCTCTTTGCTGCAGAGAAAGCCGATTCCGAGCGGCAGGCGGGTCAGTATCGCTATTGAGGGTCGTGACGCCCGCCCTCGTTCCCATCCGCTCCCCGGCGCGCGAGCGTCCCTGCCCCTCGGGCCGCGAGTCTGCGTCCGCTCGCACAGCGCAGCCGTGCACGCGCGACTTGCTCCTCTCTGCCCCGCCCCACCCCCCGTGTCAGGTCAGCCGGGCTCGGGTGCCAGGGTGCGCCAAGACCTCCGGAGGATGCGCCTGCGCGGTGCCCGCACTCTGCACCCAGAGCGCACCTAGGTAGAAACCGCCTCGGCGGGGAGCGCCTCAGAGACGGGCAGGGGCAGACGCGGCCCTCCCGCCGCAGGGTCCGGCCCGAGTGGGGCACCAGCCTTGGGCCCCACCTGCCAGGCAGAGCGCTTCTCGGCGAGCCAGCCTCGCACCTCCATTTCCCGTCAACCTGGCCAAATCTTTGCAGTCTTCCAGTCTTTGGCTGATAGGTGAAATGCGTCATTATTTTCTAAACCCACGGTGACAATTCTGAGTTTACACTGAAATTTGCAGTTGGCTTTAGTGGGGCTCTTTGGAAAAAACACCCTGAGCTGCCCTGTTAACTCCCCGAGGCATAAAGGAACTGTTGGCGGAATCAGACAGAGAGATGGGGGCTTCTTTGAAAATGTGGGTTGAGGTGGAATTACTTGTTTTAAAAGTAGAGGAGACGTTTTCTGCTTGAATCAGATATAAAGAGGAAAATTTTCTGGCTTTTAAGATGACAGTCTGGTTATGAGCAGTACTTTCTTCTTCGTTTAAACACATTCCCTTTGTTTTTAACTTTTTAGTTATTTCTTTTTCGTTTAATGACTGTAAGTCTGACCCAAGTCAGGCTGCTTTATTTCTTCTGAAAAAAACACAAGGAGTTATAATTAATAAAGATGTCAGTACTTAATGTTGACACACAGGCTGAACAGAGTGTATGTAAGAGTGTCTGCCTTTTGGTGACTGGTTTCATGGACACTGGCTTTGTGGGCACAAAGGTAAAAAACAGAATAAATTATTAAAATGAAAGGGGAAGAAGCCAAAGGAAGTGTTTTAAGAACTGAAAAGATAAATATCATTTAAAGTTTGCTTCAGCTTCATTTTAGATTTTTGGAGTTGTGGAGATCAGGCTAAGCACTTTATAGATGTAAATTCTTTGGTGAATGTCAAGACTGCCCCCACCAAAACCATTTTTTGAGCCATAGTCAGTTTTATTTGTTTTCTTAGTTAACACTTTAATTTGTTCAAATTCAAATACTCATTCTCTTTAAAATGTACACTTTCCTGGTGTGCTTGAATATTCTTTTGATTTCATGGTTTTGTTTAGATGTGTATCTTCTACAACCAAATTATAGCCATATGAAATTTCTCATAAATATTATTGATGTCATGTTTTATTTGTAATCATTAAACCTAAAGATTGCTAGCATATTTTAGTAAAACATACAGCATAGCTCCCAACATGCTGAATTCATATTCTCCAAACTTTAAGAAACTAATTAATAGAAAACGAAGAAATAGTTTTCTTCTTGAGTCTTTTTTTCGCTTGATGACAAATTTCAGAAACATTGAAAAGAATTTCGGTATTCTTTTGTTAATATTAAAAAGAATGTTTCAAAATGGATACTAAGTTGTTTTTTAAAGTTTTGTAATCTTCAAAGTGTGCACTTTTGGAAAAAGAGATGTCCTTTCTGCATTAGAACTGATCTGAATGTAAGCAGTCCTAAAGTGTACACAGGACCTTGCTAGTTAGATGGGATTTACTCATATGAGGAGGTGTTTCCTCTGTGCTCAGCCGTAACTAGGGGCTTTTACATGACCTTGAAATAGTCAAGCCTGTGCATTTGCAAGCAACTTAGAAAAGTACAGATCCAGGGCGTAAGAGTTTACATGAAATTAACACAAATGGCCCAAAGTAGTATCTGCTTTCACCTATCTCAAACCACACTCAAACTGTGACCCCATCAGTTGCAAATCAAGTAATTTTTTCTTTGGGCAAGAAGAAGTAATTTCCTACAAGCCCTACTTATTAATAATAATAATATGATGATGATGACAAGGATTCTAAGTTTTGCAATGACTATGTGAACCTTCCTATATTTATTTCTTTGAAAATTGTCATCCATTTGTACACAAATGGATCCTAAAATTAGGGTTTTTGTTTGAAGAAGTTACATGAAAAGCATTCAGTTTTGTACTTTTGGAAATAAAGAAAGACTCACTAAAATTTGTATGCCGGTTGTTTAGAGGAAAGGGGAAAAAAACCCACACATGATTTTAAAAGGATAAGAAAATCCCTCTGCCTAATTTCCATAGCCAAGCCCTTCATCGTGGCCACATATGTTTCCATTTTTGAGGGCTGATAGTCAGTGCACTGCGCAAGTGCAAACCGCAGACCAAAACTGCCCCGTGTCAAAGATGCCCTGAAGCTGATAGTCTGGGCTACTTCATAGAAGGTTCAGATGGCATGTGACGCGTGTCCTACAGCCACCAATTATTCCAGGATCGTGAGACATTTTAACATAACATGCATTTCTGATAGTGGACAGTGCCACCCGTAGTGGGTCTGGGCAGGCCTTCTGGCCCCACTGACGTCGCTACACTCGGGAAAGTTAGTCCTGTCAAGTAGCAGCACTCGATCTGAAATGTGTGCTTCCAATAAACTAGAGGGTGTAACATTTCCTGCCTCTGCTTATTTCTGAATATAGTCTTTGGGTTTTTAATAAAATAAAAATAGGTGTAATATAAATTCCCATAACAGAATACTGAATAAAGCTCAGATTTACTTGCCTTTGTATAAGAAAGGTCCATATAATTGCTCTTTGCGCGGTATAATTAGCAGCAATTTTATGTCATCTGACAGACGATTCAAGTTAGCTGGTAGTGGAATGACAGTGAAGCTTGCTACCCTGGGGATGCAGACCAGCATCTCATGAGGTCTACCTCTGGCTCTCCCCTGGCTCGCTTAGAGCTGTACCTGGAAGTGTGTTTCATTCACGGCAGGCCTTTCCGATCTAAAACAGCAGGGTTGTCCCCCATGCGTTAACGTAGTCCTGCTCGCAGCCTAGGATGCCGTTCTGACCAGTCGTGGAACACGTCTTGTGTGTCTGGGGGTCTACAGTGGAAATGCCTTACCACGCTCACCGAGGTTGTTCATGTCAAGAGAGCACACTGACACCACCATGGCCATGCAGATACGTCGGGTCTGTCGGGTGTGACTCGGATGTGTATGCGAGAATCAAGTGATTGTAATGAGGAGAAAGCCAATTCCGAGTCAAACACACTGAAGTCTTGGTCCAGTGGAGAATCCATTTGGCTCTTGCAGTTAATTTTTTCATTTGTTTAATTTAAATTGAGTCTTTACCGTGTGTTAAACCCTGAGCTAGGCATTAGGGATAGAGCAGGAACATAGCGGACACCAAGTAAATGTTTTGGAAGGCAGACAGGAAGGAATAACGATGTAGTTCCCACGGCCAAGAAGCACAGTTTCGGGTGATTAAATGTGGAAATGAATTCTCACTGCCAATAAATGGATAATGTTTGAAAAAATGATAGAACTATGAATCAAGAGACAAATAATGAGATTCCAAGTCACCCTGCTTACCCAGCGGGTAAGATAGAAATCAATGTTCATTTCAGAATTCAGTCTAGCTGGGTAACCGTTACTGGAGTTTCTCTGTGGTGGTTACGTTCTTAAAGTTTGTTTTTAATGTGTTCAGAATCTGCTGGAACTAGTTAGTTGGGTGTCTGGGGCACACATCACACGCTGGGGGCCTGATTTGCCCTTCTGTAGTAGCAAAGGACAGAGCCGATTCCCTGGCCCGTCATCCTCTTTCTCTGAGTAGATGTATAAGAGATAAATAATCTCATCGTCAAGTTGACTGTCCGTATATCTGACGGGACTGATTCCATGTGTCCCTCTGTTGGCAGCTCTGAGGTCACAGTCACAAACAGTGGCTCTTAGTCACAGCTTTAGCACTATTCCCTCTCCTGATGTGGAGAGCAGAATTCAGACCTCTGACCTGTCGTGTGCCTGGCAGCTGGAACCGACTCAGAGGCGCTGGCTTGGTCACCGGCGTCAACGGGCAGAGCAGCTCCAACCCTCACGGGCACTGTGACCTGGGCGGTGGTCTGCGTGATTCTGAGACCACTTCCTCATCACAAAATTAGCCAGTGATCATGAGTGGTCAATTTCTTTTTCAGCTTTACATCTCTAAAAATTTCAAAGGCTTTAGTATGAGACTATCACCAAAATAGGGCTTGGATCTACATGGAATCTTTAAATAGTTTATGCTTAACGTAGGGTTTTTGTTTTTGTGTGTGTTTTTTGAGCTGGGGAATCAAACTCAGGACCTCACATTTACCAGGCAGGCAGAAACACCACTGAGCTACAATCCTGGCCCAATATAAGATTATTATTATATTTTTTTTTAAGGTTTTTTGAGACAGGGTCTCGCTTTTGTGGTTCAGGCTGGCCCTGAGCTCAGCCTCAAACTCACATCACAATCCTCCTGCCTCTGCCTCCCGAGTGCTGGGATTCCAGGCGTGAGCCACCACGCCCGGCACTGTGGTATGTGGTACTGGCTGCTGCTGGGTGTGGGTCTCCACACCCAGTATTGTTATGTGGTTACCGGGGAATCGAACCCGGGCCCTTGCGCTTGCAAGACAGGCGCCGGAACCACTGAGCTAACTCCCCGGCCCCAAGATTATTTTTTAAAAACTGATTTTATCAGTACATTTTACACATGCCCTATGATCACATTCAACATTGAGAATTTGTACCTGTACATGACACATCTTGATTCTCATTTTTTCCCATTCCCCTGCCCTCCTACAATCCCCAACCCCTATATGCATAAACTTTGTTTCCTTTTTATTTTTATCAACAAAATTTTTCTTTCCCTTCCCTACTTTCCCCTGCCCGCCCTTTCTCTTTTCCTTGTGAACATTTTCCTCCTATTTCACACAACATAGGATTCTTAATTTGTGGGTTAGAAAGAGCTCTTCCTGGTTATCAGGGAGATATGAATTCAGCAAACACTGCAACTCTTTACATTTAGAACCTCACAGAGGTGGTACCTGCTGTCAGCTGAGAGAAAACACTCTTTTCCTTGTCCTAAACCAGTAACATAGGACATAAGTCCCCCAAAATAGATAGAATGTAAGAAAATGTGGAAGATAACGCTGTTTCCAGGTGCTTACAGAAGCCTGAGCATGTGGAATAAGGTAACTTCCTACACCTCAGCAGAGTCCCCTTCACAAGAGATGCAAACCTGTTTTGTAGTGGACTCTGACTTCCAGACTCTTCCTCGGGGACGGCGTGACTTTGCGGCCCTCAGAAGTCTCGTAGTAACCGAGATTCACTCAGATACACAGAACTCGTGCAGCAGGAGGTCTTCCTTCGGCGAAAAGTGAGTGAGGCAGGTTTCCGAAGTCACAGGTATTGGTCACTATAAATGAAATACCCAAAGCAGCTGACTTTGTAAAGAGAAAGCTTTTTTAGCTCACAGTTTGGGAGGCTCAGAATCTAAAATCAAGCATCCTGATTGGTCTTGCCTCTGGCGCTGACAGTTTTATTTCTGGTAGAAACATATGTCTGTGTAGAAGAGCTCATGTCAGGAAACTGGCACCTCACAAGCCTCCTGAAGGTGCAACACCAGGGCCCAACAACCTCCCAAGGCTGAACACTGTCCCCCTGGAGACAGAGACTGAATATATGGACCCTTGCGGACTGTCAGACCCTACTGCAGTGCAATTGGAGCAAGAACCCCATGACCTCACGGAACTTCGGGGGTATAAGGAGGCTGCCCAAGTCCCCCAGGTACTATCCTCCCTGTCCCTGGGAGCTCCAGACAGCTATGCCTTTGCTCGGATGTTTCTGCTGGTGACGTCTTGTAGATGACCCACTGGCAGCAGACCTGTGTTACACACTCTTCTTGGGATAAACGGGAAGCTTCCTCCCAATTCCAACTTCAGACTGAGTGAGATCACCTTACGGTGTGATGGGCCTTGAGCTGGATTCTTTGTTTTATAGAATTTTCTCAGAAATCATATGACATTCAGCTCTTAATGCACGAGCAGCCAGTTAGCCAGAAGCCCACACTTCCTACTTCCTGGAAATTTTTATCCATAAGTGCTGTTTTTGGCCACTGAAACAAGAGAATAGGCTACCCCTCCGTCTACACTGACAGGTGCTTAGCTGTCTGACATACCGTCCTTGCATCCATGTCTTTACCCTCATCTGAATTACCTTTGCTCTCTGTCTATCCAGGTGGTCATTCGCACCTGGACAGCAGGCTGCCTTCCTCTGGATCCTGACTGGTTATCTGATATTGGTCTTACAGTGTTACAGCCTCTTCTTCCTCCCCCCTCCTCTTTCTCTTTTATTTTTGGGAGCACTGGGGATTGAACCCAGCACCTCTGCACTGAGCTACATCCCTGGCCCCTTTTCTTTTTTGAGGCAAAATCTTGCTAAGTCACCTTGGCCGGGATTAAATTTGTGATCCTTCTGTGCCTCCTAGAGGGCTAGGATTACAGGTATGCACCACCAGGCCTAGCTTGGTGTTTTACTGTGTGGCAGCATCTTGGAACAACTTTTAGAGACCTACAGGCCACCGAGGGAACGATAGCCAAACACAGCAGGGCTGTGGCCTGCCACCTGGATCTCCCCAGACCTTGAGTTCCAGGAGCAAACATTCTCTAACAGCTTTAGGTACTGCAGTGTAGACAGGAAAGGTAAAAATGGTTACTCTGCCTTCTAGAGGCAGATTTCATTAATGTAACCCCGAGTAGCACTCTGTTTTTTCGCTTGTGCACTGGATGAATTCAACTATAGATCATCTTACCTCTATTCTGTGGCCCCAGAGAATAGGACTAGTGCAAGTCATCCCAATGGGGGTCTCCAGTAATCAGGTAGAGGACCTATGGTGCCTCACTCGGCGGTTCTAAGGTGTTTTGAGACCTGATTTCCTCAGCTATGAAACGATGATAAAGATCTACCAGGATGAGGGGTTGTCAGGAGCACGAAAGTAAAGCTGAACAGGTTTATTACTAGTTAAATTCGACCAGGATGTCTCCTTTCAGAACTGACTTCATCCTGGGAGTCTTTGGAACTACGAGTTTGTTTCATATATTCTGTGAGGATGTGGAAATTCTGAGCACACGTGAGCTCTGAGGTCTCTCACCTGTTGCTCACCATCGCTAAGGGTCCTTTACTAAGTAGCTGCTGCCAACGTGATTTACTCTTAAGCCCATTCATTCTAAACTCAGGGTCACCTTCCCCTCAGGGGCACATGCTTCCATAGCAGGGACAGGAATCCTCGTCCTCATGATCACAGAAGCGGAGGGAACCGGAGACGTCAAACCCAGCATCTGCCCGAGTGCGGTAGATGGAGCAGCATATTTTACCTTAGTGACAAGATTTGTTTTGATGAGTGTTACAAAAGTCTGACATACATTTGAAACCTGTCATTGCACAAATATTAGGCTGGTAATAGTTTAAAAAGGAAATATTTTTTAAAAAGTAAGTTAAGAGAATAAGTAAGTCAGAAAGTAAGTTACATTATCTAGGTATGGATTTTTAAGATCAGGAGTTATATGTAAATGATTAAAATTTAGAAAACACCGAATCCAAGTGTTCCTTAGCAAACAGGATCAAAGAAGGGTGACAGCTCGTGTAAACCCCATTCACACACCTGTGAGTGGCAGGGCTGCCTATAAGGTAGCAGCTCTCACATAATAGTGAAGAAGTTAAGATTATACACGTTATTTTCATTTAGACAGCATTGCTGTATTTTGCCAGTTTCTCTTGTTTCTCTTACTGATATTTTCTTGCATTTATTCTGTCTTGCCCGTGACTCACACTCTCTGAAAAGCCTTAGATACGTCTCATTGTTCACTTTTGTGTTTACGTTGTTCTCTGCTGTGGCCTTTCGGGTTAGGTGCCGTTTTTATACCAGATCACCACTGCCTGTGACTTTCGCCTCTCTGCATGGGATTGCCTTTGTCCTATCCTTTTCCCAGACTTCCTTGGCTTTCAAGATCACCATCTGACTTACCCGACAATTATCTGAAAAAAATTTTATTCTCTAGACTTGTCATTATTTGGTTCAGAGCTTGCTTTCTGCAAGAAGCTGTATCCCCAGTGTGCTTGTTCAAAACAAGCATCAGCAGTTGTTTAATGTTTCATTTGCCTGAGGTGGTGACACCGGCTGGGCCTGCCAAGAGGAAATGAAGAGCGAAGAGGGGAAAAGGAGGGGAGGTGGCCCGGGAGATGAGCTGCTATAGTCTGGGTCTTAAATGTCCCCCAAAGCTGTGTCTGTTAAAAGCTGGGCCCCCATTCTGTGGCACTGTTGGGTGGTGGTAGAACTTCTAGGAGGTGGGGCTTGAGAAGAAAGTTAAGCCGGGGGGAATCTCTCTTCAGGGGATAGTGGGACCTCAGACCTTCCTCTGTCTCTCTCCTTGCTGCCTGTCTGCCATGAGCTGGGAAGCTTCCCCACCCATACTCCTGCCATGATACTGCACCAGGCCCACGGGCAGTGCTGCCAAGAGACCATGGACAGACACCTCGGAAACCATGAGCCGAGGTAAACTTCGTGTGAGGTATTTTGTCACGGTCACGGAAAGCTGACTCACAAGCAGGCTGTCCATAGGAGCTCTGACATGTTCTTGAGAAGGTGGGAGGTCCCAGCCCTGACTGTGCTTAGACCCAGAAAATCCTGCAGGAAGCCTTCGTCTCTCACCACCGGATGACCCTGAGGCTCTGTGTGGACGGGAAGTGACGACGCAGAGAGAACTTCTCCTGCCAGGCTGCTGAAGGCAGCTGCAGTAGACATAGAGCCCCTCGGCAAAGACAGGGAGACAGACTAGCTTACGGTGCGTGGAGAAATCGCCGCTGAGCCACCGGCTGACCACAGTGCAAACCAGACCTTAGAGACTTCACATGAACAAGACTACAGACTCTAGAGAGGTAGCCCAGCAGTTAGCAGATAAACAACCAGCATCAGTGAACCTGGTTAGGAGAAAGGGGGCTGATTGCTGCAGTGCCGCCTTCTGTAGCTTAAATTGTCCAGTTTTTTTAAAAACACAAGAGGTACCGAGAAGCAGGAAATTGTGACCTATGCTTGGGTGGGGGAGGAGACCAAACACAGAGACCTACGAGCGGGCGCTCAGATGTTGCACTTACTAGACAGAGACTTAAAGCAGCTACTACCTCTAAGTGTGTCAAAGCGTTGTCGTGTGAGGGATAGAGACTGCGATAAAGAGACAAATTATGAAAAGGAGCCAAGTAGAAATTCTGAGGTTGAAAAGTAAAAGAATGTAAATGAAAAATCCACTGGGAGCAGCACTCAGTAGTAGATTTGAAGTAATAATTGACTAACCTAAAGATTGATCGATAGGTATTGTTCTGTCTGAGGAGCAGAAAGAAAAAAGCGTGAGCAGGCTCAGAGGTCTACGATAGCATCAAGCCGACCAGCACACACATCACTGGAGTCCCCGAAGTGGACGGGAGAAAGGAGTCAATACTACGTACGGGAGGAGTAGCAAAAGCTTCCTGGGTTGAGGGGTGCAGTGCTACATGCCTGCGAGCCCCGGACACCAGGAGTCTGGGCGAGCGGATCTCAAGCACAAGCCCAAACAGTGACTCTGCAAAATCCTGTCTCAAAATAAAAAAAACAAAAACAGATCTGAGGAGGGCCGGGGAGTTAGCTCAGTGGTTCCGGCACCTGTCTTGCAAGTGCAAGGGCCCGGGTTCGATCCCCGGTAACCACATACAATACTGGGCGTGGAGACTCACCCCAGCAGCAACCAGTACCACACACCACAGTGCTGGGCGTGGTGGCTCACGCCTGTCATCCCAGCACTCGGGAGGCAGAGGCAGGAGGATTGCTGTGATGTGAGTTTGAGGCTGAGCTGAGGGCCAGCCTGAACCACAAAGTGAGACCCTGTCTCAAAAAAAAAGCGATCTGAGGAGGTAGCTTAGTGTGACGACCCTGGACTCAGTGCGTAGTGCTACAAAACAAAGAACATCACTCAGATATATTTAAACACTTCTCATCCACACATACAAGAAACTCATCAAACTGAGTAAACTCAAGGAAACCCACAAGACAGACCGCAGCCAAACTCTCAGAAGAGGAGAATAAAGGAGAAATTCGAAACGGCAGGAGGGGAAAGACAGCCCATCGCAGCCCACAATCAGTTTAATGGCTGACGTCTCCCCAGAAGCCGTGCAGGAGGCCAGGAGGTGGAAGGTATGAAGTTCAGCGCACTGAAAGGAAAACAAGGGTTTTATGTCTGACAGATGCAGACCAAGAGTTCTATATCTGACAGAGTTATTCCTCAGAAACAGAGAAAATGAGAACATACATAAAAAATTCTGAGAGACTTTATTGCTAGCAGATCTGGGAAGATCTGGTAATATTTTATTACTTATAATAAAATATTAAAAGGCAGCTAAAGATGTAACTCAGTGGGAAGGAAAGGAAGGAGGAAAAGAAGGAAAGAAATACTAATAAAAGAAGTTCTTGTTGCTGAAATGAAAAGAGATCAGAAGATAAATCCACTGATAAATGTCAGTACCCAGGTAAATATAAAATATAAAATGAAGATTCTTTTGAAAAATGTTTTCTTCCAATATAATTTAAAATATAACTGCATAAAACAGTAATTATAAAACTGATGATTGGTTTATACCACATATAGATGTAATTTGTATAATAATAATAGTTTATAGGACAGGGAAGGATAGTATGATACTGATATGAACTTTATGTACAGTATAGAAGTTAAGTTTATATTATTGTAAACTAAATTGTTTTAAATTAGCATGCTAACTATAATCTTGAGAGCACACTAAGAAAACCACATAACACATGCATATATGAAATGCAACAATAAAAGAATTTAAATGGCACATTAGAAAATATAGATACAACACAAAGCATAGCACTGATAAAGGAATAGGACCGAAAGACATAGTACCTATAAAAAACACGTAGCAAACTGTGAACATAAACCCCACCTTACCAGTTACTACATCAGTTGTAAATGGACGAAACATTTCAATGGGAAGAGAGGACAGATGAAGGAAGCATGATCTAACTCTATGCTGTCTCTTAGAGGTACATTTTAGATTCCAAGATTAATCAATGGAAGTTTAAAAATGGAAAAGCACGTAGCATCAAAAGAGTAACTCAGACCGCCAGGGACACACTTGACAAGTGCAGGATCCTGAGTCTGGTCCCCAGGACCAGGGAGAAGAAAACAAAACAAGAAGGCTGACTAAGGAAGAACCGGAGTGGCCATACTAAAATCAGACAGAATAGACTTTATGAGAAAAACTGTTCTTACAGACCAAAAAGTTTATCATGGTAAAATGATTAATCCACCAGAGAGGCCTAACAAGTATAAAAGCACATGCACTTAATTACAAAGTTCCAAAATACAGAGGGAAAAAATGTAGTTTGTAATGAGCAGAAGCTGTGTCTCTGATGTTTCAGTGCCTGGACTTCTATCTCTATCCTCAGCATCTTCACTCTACCTAAATCTAACACCTGTATGACTGGAAAGTTCTTCAAACATTTAAAGGCAACTTGAATTTCTTTTCTTACTTTCCATTTTTATGTAACTTTGGCCCTTTGGAATACTTCCTAGAGTGTAATTATATCTCTTGTAAAGAAAAATAGGATGGTACCAAGAGGGAAAACAACTTTCATAGAACTTCAGAGTTGGAAGGAAACTGAGCTGCTCTTAGTTAGACCTGTGCGTTTGCTTTGTTTTCCTTTTTGGGTGAGGGTCCTGCGGTGTAGTTCACACAGGCCTGGAACTCGTGCAGGCCTGGAGCTTAGGATAATTCTTCCGCCTCAGCCTCTCAAATACTAGGGTTACGAGGGTGTGCCACCATGCCTGGAAAGCTTTTTTTGTTTTGTTTTGTTTTTTTAGATGAGTAAGCGAGGGTCTAAAATAGTTGATAACGGGTAGAAGATCAAGACACGTGTATTTGCTTTCCGATCATCTGGTTCACTGTTTATTCCAACCGTTTCCTTCTGTGATAGTTTTCCCTATTTTGGGGGGGCTGGTTGTGTATTTTTAATTGTGAGGGAGAGAAAGAGCGAGACAGACACCGAAAGAGACACACAGGGAAAGGAAAACATACAGTTCTGAACTATATAATGCTGCTCCCTTTTGTCTTTTTAAAGGGTGTCCAGCATAAAAGAAACTCAGAGTAATTAATTGAGGAGTCTGTATTAGAAATTAAAAGATATGAATTCTCATCTTTTCTGGACCAGTAACGAACTTCTGACCTTAAGAAGTGTTCTTTAAAAAAACCATCGGAATATCTCACACCATGTTTTGAACGCTATTTTTTTGGTCCTAGTAATGAAGTCAAGACCTAGTGCTGGTCAGGGAGAGGAGCATACTCAGCTGGATTCCTGGCCGGCTGACCAGGGGGTTTTTAAGGCCCTGAGGAGAACCCTTAGGTAACAGTCTCTGCAACAGTGTGTCTATTATGTGTCTCCTTTCTTACCTGTAAAAGAAAGAGGTAGCTCATGGCCCCAGCGGCTCCCAAACTGGATGTTACAGAGTTACATCCGAAGGACACATCACATAGGGGCTGATACAGCTACATTGTAAAAAGTTCCTGCCCTGACCCCACTCCTTAAAGCCCAACCCCGATCTATTTCGGCCAAAGAGCCCCGTCCTGGTCCATAACATCATCACGTATGTGGCTGTTTTTCTTTCAGTCATCGTCTTGATGAGGCTGGAGGCAGAACTTACAACCGCAGGAGCCAGGCGTAGCTGCAGCAGACAGGTCCCCAGTCAGGGGCGAGACCCCTGTGGGGCTTTGAATCCCGCACCCAGGTCCCAGGGCCCAACTTCCCAGGTCTGGCGTGGAGCACAAGCAGTTTCCCCTCCGCCCTGTAATCTCCTCTGTGACCTTTCCCTCGCCATCTGTGTGTGGGCAGCAGTTGCTGGGGTAACCTTTCCCCCAAAACCTCCCTGGAAGCAAGTGGACGATCGCATCGATCAGTTTGCCAAGATTCGTAGTAATGGACTGTCATTGTGGCTCCGGGCTGGCTGTCCCCACGGCACAAGCTTTTATGAATGATTCTGCTTTTCCTGGGGAGCAGGGAGTCTGCCTGATGCTCTCCAGAGCTGAGGAAAAGTGCGGTCTCTTCCCCTCATGTGGCTGCGGCCGCAGCCCCAGTGCGAACAAAGCCGTCCGGTGCGGTGCTGGGTTAAGTGGTGGGTCCCAGAGGATGCCACGGGATGCAGGGCACTAGAGGTGGAGTTTTTCGGGGAAAGAGGACAACCAGTCCTGTCACCAACACAGGCCACAACCTGTCTCTTCCCAAGATCCTAATGTTTTACCATTATGAAGCTCTTTATCATTAATAACCAGCAGCAGACATGCCCAGACCTCATCTAATCCAAACTATGGCCCAGAGACCAGAGAAGATGGGGTTTGTGGCCAAATGGAACGTCAGCATGTTCACCTTCTGCTTTTCGTCCTGGGTTGTCACCCCAAGTCCATCCATCAGTCCAAAGCAACTATCGGGGTCACCCCCCAGCCCCCTCGATTCTCTTCCCTTGTTAACTGGGAAAGGGCGTTTATCCCGCATTCTGTTTGTCCCGGCTCTGTGAGGCTCAGTCAGAGACTCAGGAGACACCGGAGTGTCTTCCCAACTGTCAGCGAAGGAAATCGGTCAGGAGGCCAGGAGCTCTGACTCTGCTGATTATCTCCTTATCAAGCGCCCTGCGCGGGCAGTGGGCCATTCCACCCTGGCAAAAGCCCGTCAGTTCCACAGAAGGTCTGCAGCTTAACACCAGTCACCTGAATATCCCTCTAAAATTCTTCAGCACACGCGCTAAGGGAGTCGGCTTACGCTACCCATTTCCTCCTCCTGACAAACTTTGCACGCAGAGGGCGGAGGGAGAGGTTTTAACTGGAAGGCTTGCACGCGCACCTTGTCTGTCTCTGCCTGCTCTCCGACAGAGATATTTCAGGCACCCCGGGGCACCGGCAGAGCTTCTGGGGGACCATGGTCGCCCTTAGCTGTCGGGGTCACCATGGGACCGCGGTCAGGAGTCAGCACTGCCCTTGGGGTCAGTCAGAGCCTTCCTGCTATGCGTCTTGTTCACACACAGCCCACGATGACTCCAACCTGCGCCCAGTGCCCAGTGCCTCGGGCTGCAGCTTGTTCCCTGCAGAACGGATCTGACAACTCGTGCCCCGTCCAATGCCTAGTTCCTGAGAACTGCAGGGTCGGAAACTTCCCTGGCAACTCTGGGAGGTGATCAGTTTCCCCTTCAGCCTCTTTACATGCAGGACTATCAGACTGGACCTGGGTCTGACCAAATCCGGTGGGCTTCCCTCCTGCACTGGCTGCTGCACCCTGCTCCCACTGTGTGTCTGGAGCTGTCACCCAGCGCCTCTGGAGGGGACAACCTCGTATTGCCAGACGGCCTGCTGCTGCTGCCAAGATCACATCTCAGGACGAAGGAATTGTGGACGAGCTTGCAGAAACGCTGCAGGGTTTTCCCATAGAGAGATGGGCCTCAAAATCCCTTTTCCCGGGAAGCAGCTTTATTCACGTTGGCACTGACTGCTGATTCGGATCCAAACGCCGAGCCCCAAATGTGGTGTAGTTGTCCCCGTCATACAGTTTTGTGTCTTTGTCTTCCTTGTCTAGACGGACACGAACATTCTGCAATCTGGTCAGGCATGGTTTATGTTACAGAGCCTCATCAGAACCACGCATGCGTCCTCGAGACCAACCTCGAGACGCTGTAACAAGTTCCCACCTGCAGCCCAGGGCCCTAGGCAGTGCCATGTATCAGCCGTGCGCCTCAGGAAGTTATCTTACCTTTCTGGGCCTCGGTCTCCTGACCTATGACAAGAGATGCCAGTCTGACTGCTCTACCCAGCAAGGCTGTTGTGAGGACAGACTTCTCCACAAAGTGAACCTTTTCACCAGCCCTGCCCTGGCCATGCTGCTAGAATGACTGAGTGACAGCTGGTACCTACCATGACCTGCTGCAAGTGACTCAGACAGCCGCCTGCTGAGTGGCCTCGGATGTGAGTCCGAGAACTGTTAGAGCCACTTTTCTTTTGAATAGAGAGCAGCCAGCTCGAGAACAAAGTCAGTGCCTGTAGCGAGGCCGGACTGAGAGAGTCCTAGGGCCCGGGACCAGAATTTCACGTCTCCTGAAGCACCGCCCCTGATTTTCCGCTGGTTGAGCAAGTTAGAATTTTTGGTACCTAAGTGACTTTTTCTCATTTCTCATGTCGCTCATAAGTCACATTTCTCTCAACTGAGAGCATCCTGATGTTGCTACTCTTCCTACCACCATCCCATGCGACCTGACCCTCTGTGCTTACACTGCAGGGAGCTTTGGAGCAGAACGAACTTACGAAGCTCTGTGTGGTTGCCACACTGCCCCTGCACACCCTGCACGAGGCAGGATGCCGTTCCTTCATGTCAGGGTGATCTTTTCTTCCAGTACCTCTGGACCTAAAGTATCTTTGAGGCAGAGAGAGAGAAGAGATGGCTGGAGCCCCGCGTCCACTCTTGGTCCCTTACTGTCATGATGGGGAGTGAAGTTCTGGTAGATGAGCCAGGCTTTATTGGACACCCAACACTGTACCTGAAGAACCATCCTTTCGCTTCTTTGTTACCTGTGGGCCAAAAGACTAGACAGAGACAGAGACAAATCTGGAGGGAGGGAGGCAGAGGCATGGCTGGAGCCTGACCTGTTGGGAGCACCGCAGGTGGGTGACCCCAGGGCCCGCCCAGCCCCCCCAGCCTTCTGCCCTCTGCCTCAGGTGCCACGCTGGGGAGCAGACCTTTCACATGCCCAAAGTGCTGCTCCCTGGACGCTGGCATGGCTGATCCTGGTCTCCTCGGCACCCCCATGGCTCCTCCCAGCAGCGACTGTGGCCTCTCCGCTTTGGGCGTTGGGCACCAGGCCACCCACGGCAGTGCCCCCTGGTCTCACGGCTCCTGCACCAGCACTTCCTCAGATGCTCATACAGCGCTTCCTGGACACTAAGCACTTGCCAAGCGTCATCCCTGGGCCCCATCTCCAGCTCACAAGCTGATGTAATTTTTATGACAGTATTGTAGAGAAGACAGCAGAGGCCCAGGTACCCAGCTGCCGAGGAGTGAGCTGGCCTGAATGTGGTGCTGAAACCCCGGGTCTGGGAGTCCGGGGTTTGTCTCTGACTTGTCCTTACTCTAAAGGACACGGAGGACTTTCTCAATCCTTTGTGTCTCCAGAAGTTCTCTGTGAGCAAATCTGTGTACAGCACTTGTTATATGCAACGTCTGCTGGTTATAGACCTCCCTGCTTTGTGCATGGTCAGTGACAGGGTGCTTCTGAGAAGACAGAATAGTGTTGGATCGATGCTAGAGAAAATCTTGGCAGATGTGAGATGGGAGCATGTCCTAGCAAACATTGTTCCAAGTCTTCTGAGAAGTAGCTGAGACTGGTGTGACTGTTAACTGTGGTGGCACACACTGTAATCCCGGCGCTTGAGAGACCGAGGCAGGAGGATCGCTGCAAGTTGAGGCCAACCCTGTCTCAACTCCCCTCCCCACAAAACAGTCAGGATATATGCATTTGAATGGATTAAGAAAGGGCTAACAGATTGGTAAAGCAGAGTTCTGGGCACTTCTGTGGGTGATTGACATGTAGCACAGCAAACTGCGGGAAAATGAACCAACTCGGATATGGGCTGTATCAACCAATAGGCTTGTAGCTTGGGTGGAATAAAAAGGGAAAGAAGTGTCTGAAGGAGCTGTCTCCCCACTGATGCTCTGGAACCTTCTTGAAGGTGCGTTTCCAGGGTCAATCCTTGTATAAGTCAGTTTCATGTATATTCTCTTACAGGAGGGTGACAGACAAGAAGCGCATCCATGGAGCCTTCTGACTGGCTGCTCAGTGCATCAAGGTTGTCTGCCAGCTTCCCTCCATGTATTACTTAGGCGTCTGCACAGTAATGGAGCCAACAGAAAAGACAGGCGTGATTATGCAAGGGAGTCAGAGGTACAGGAGTCCTTTGGCTGGAGAGTCGCTGCATGCTAGAGAGCCAGAGGTCCAGGGGCTGCTCAGCCCAGCATGACAGAGCCGGACCCAGGATACGGCTCCAGGACAGGGGGAAGCCCAGAGGCTCGAGGCGGTCCCTAGTGCGAGTCTGTGGGAGGACTGCAGAAATGGGACAGGGTCCGAAGGTCAGGGGGAAGAATACCCCAGAATATGTATAGGATAGAACATGAGAATGCAAGTACGTGACAACTGCCATTTTCAGTGTTGAGAAACCTGCCTCAGGCATAGTGGCACAGGCTCCATTCAGAGAACTCAGGAGGCTGAGGCAGGAGGATCATGAGTCTCAGGCCAGCTTAGTCTACAGAGTGAGACCTTGTTCCAGCCCCCACCCCAAGCCCAAAAGCCTTCAATTCACTTTTTTCTGTTTTTAGAATTCTGCTTGAATACTGACATAAAATTAGAGTTAAAACCTCTCTATTCAGATGTTTCAGAAAGACGGATGTGATGCTCCTTTGTCCATGTCGGACTCAACAGTCACACCCTGAAAATCCTCCCCGACCCAGGACTGCCCGCCTATGCCACCCAGCGCCCACCCGGCCTGGCCTGCCCGCTGCCTTCAGCAGTCGAAGCCCTTCTTAGAAGGCACTGCCGTTCTTCTCTGGCCATGGTGGACAAAGTTTTCCACTAGACTTTTTCCCCAGCAGCCACACTGGCCCTTCAGAAGTTCCTCAAGCCTCCACACCTACTCCAGACACTTTTAGGGCCCGTCTTCATGGGACTGCCAGGAACCCGAAGAGGCGGAGCCTCAGGCTGGGGCCTTTCTCACACTCCCGCAGCAGCTCCCGCTCCGGGCTCTTCCGCCCCAGTCCCTTTCCCATGTTTGTGTCCCTGGACTTCCTCGCCTTTCCGTTTTAAAGAGCTTTTTCCAGAAGTCCTTCGCTTGCTGAGCAGCTGTGCTCTGATGTTAGATAGAGAGCTATCTATCCTCTCCACAAGTTTAGGGACAAAAGGGTCTTAAGAACCCTGATAAATGAACAAGGTCTCTGGGAAGACGGAACGTTACCAGCGTTTCAGACCATCACAATCCTTGTGCATCCTGAAGGCTCTGCCCTTTCCATGCTGTGCCGGGCGGGTGTTTGGTCTTGGGGCTTTTACAGACTGAGAAGTTTCTCAGGCTCCCCGTCAACCTGACATGGGAAACTTGGTCAGAAGATGGCCCTGCGGTGGCCTCAGAGCCCGCGCACATTTTCCCACTGGCTATTTGTCTGGTTTGAGGCCTCTTCGAAGATGTACCGTGTCCTTGGGGCCAGTAGAGACCAGGGATAGGCTTCCCAGTGGCTGGCATCTTCGGGGGGGGCACCAAGGTCCTGCCTCACTGCAGGGCCTTCACCAAATGCCACCTGTCTGTGGACATGGTGGAGGACACTTTAATCTACAACATACGCATTGACTCCTGACTGTGCATGGAGGAAAATGAGAATGAAAAATGCCAAGCAGTCTGCCCAGGGGCTTCACAAGCTTATCTGCAAGACGCTGCTGGTTGCAAGCAAGTGGGCTCCTGGCATCCTCAGCTCTTTGTCTGCCCGTCACTGCAGACAGGCAGCCCGGCTGTGGTGCCCTCCTGCTCCCAGGCAGGCGCTTCTAGGGCACAAAGCGCGGCCCTTCCTGTCCACCGTTTCGGCACTCCCGGCCGACCTCTCCTGCAGCCCTGGCGTGCCACATCCTCCTGGCTTTCTCCATTCGCGCTGTCTCAATCCCAGACCGCTTGCTCCGCTTCACTACGGCCCAGTCTGGGGCCCAGACCCCAAGACTTGCTCGCAGCCCCACCCTCTTCCTGGCGCTGCCTTCCATGGGAACGGGAAGGTCAAGGCTCAGAGTAATATGACAGATGGAGAGAAAGCTTCTCCAGCCCGAAGCCCCGTGACATCCCACTTTATGCGATTTCCTGGCCAGGCTGTGCAGAGAACCCGGAGGCTTGCTGCACAGAAAGGCAGTGGGCCCCGCCGGGCACAGCGGGGGCGGACGACAGTCACTCCGAGGGCAAAGAGGAGCAGGAAGGAGGGGGGACGGCCAGCAGGCTGACTTTGCTCCCCGCCTGGTGGCCTCCAGCCTGCTCTCGGCCACTCGGAAGGGGAAAGAGCGCACGATGCCTGGGTCTGGAGCCTAGACAGCGCCTCGAGGCCTCTGCTGCAGCCAGTCTTACAGAGGAGGAAGGAGACCCCCGGATGAGGACTCGGGTGAGGCTGCAGGGAGGCACAGGCGGGGTACTCTCAGGCTGGGGTCAGGCGTGGGCTGCCAGGAAGTATTCTCACCAGAAGGCAGCAGGGCCGCGTCCAAGTCCACAGGAGGACGGCAGGAGGGACACGGAGCCAGCCGCGAGGTCCGTCTCCGCCACTTTCCCCTCGCCTGCGTCTTTCCTGGTTGCTTTTTCCTTACCTTTGTCTTTGGAGACATTGCTGAGGATGGAACCAGAGACTTGAGCGCACGTGCTAGACTACTGTGCACCTACTGAGTACGGCCACATCCTTTTTATTTTATTTTTTAAAAACTGGAACAGGGTTTCACTAAGTTTCCAAAGCTGGCTCCTCAAACCCATGATCCTCCCACCTTAGCCTCCCCAGTGCTAGTGCCAGGACACCTGGCCCTTCGAGGCTCCCCATAGTGCTTCAGGAAAACACAGACAAGCACATTTTTTTTTTTTTTGAGACAGGATCTCACTTTGTAGAGCACGGAGGGCAGCTCAGGGACAGCAGTGGCCCGGGCAGACTTGCAGGCCCAGGGAGCGGAGTCCGCTGCCTCTTGTCCGGGACGAGCCCTCCAGAATCGCTGTACCGTGTGCTTTCTCATGGTCTCTGTCCTAGGCAAGCATTTTCCTCTATGGGCATGAAACCCTCACATCCTGCATGCTCAGGCCAGGGATAGGCTTCCCAGTGGCTGGCATCCTATGACCCAGGCATCGTGCGCTCAGGCTGGCCCTGAGATCACTATGTAGTCCAGGTGAGCCTTGGACTTACAGCAATTCTCCTGCTTCTGCCTCCTGAGTGCTGGGATTACAGGTGTGAGCCACTACACCTGGCACTATGGTGTGTGGTACTGATTGCTGGTGGGCATGAGTCACCACACCCAGTATTGTTGTATGTCTTTACCGGGGATCAAACTAGGGACCTCGTGCTCGCAAGACAGGCGCTGGAACCATTGAGCTAAATCCCGGCCCCAAAGCACACTTCTTTGTGAGGGTTTCATGCCCATAGAGGAAAACGCTTGCCTAGGACAGAGACCATGAGAAAGCACACGGTACAGCGATTCTGGAGGGCTCGTCCCGGACAAGAGGCAGCGGACTCCGCTCCCTGGGCCTGCAAGTCTGCCCGGGCCACTGCTGTCCCTGAGCTGCCCTCCGTGCTCTCACAGGAAAAACTCTCAGCTGTCCTGTGCCATGAGGCCGTGGAAGAGCCAAGCCATCTGTGGGGTGGCCCCCGGGCGGGTGTGGGGTGGCCCCCGGGCGGGTGTGGGGTGGGCAGCGGTAGCTTCGGTACAGCAGGGAAGGTTAACTGCTGTGCACCTCTCCAAATCGTCGGCCCTCCCTCCCCAAACCTGCACTTCTCTGGCTGAAAAGATTCATCTAACATCTGCTGCTCTCCTCACTAGGAAGCAGGAGTGAGCGAGGCAAAGTTGGGAAAGTTGTCTGAAAAGGGGGCAGACCTCTGCGACTATTCTGCATGGCGGGCAGCATGGGAGCCCGCCTGTCCCTCGGCAGCCTTGCCCGAGCCGCTGCAGCGGGCGGCTGCGCCCTGCCAGAGCTGTGGGAGGAGAGGGCGCTGCAGCCAGCAGCGGGAAGGGGCAGTGGCCGGCGGGGTTGTGCCAGCAGCAGCCACTCACGGCCTCCCTGCCAGGCTCGGAACCCCAGGAAGTCAGGGTTTCTGTGGAGACTGGAGCCTTGCCCGCTGGGCCAGGCTGGCTGGGGGCAGGGCCGCTCTCTGCCACATGGTGCCAGTGGGCTCGAAGGAGCGACAGCTGGAGGATAGGTGCTCGCGGCGGTCGGAGCCCACTCCTGTCAGCCTGCGCGGGCCTGAGTCTGCTCCCCACTCAGGCTCAGGCAGTTGGTGGTGGGCTGAGGGGCCCGGGCGAGGCTTGGGTGGGATGCCAGAGAGGTTGGGCCAACAAGCAGGGCAGAAGACTCCAGACAAACCAGACGGAGAGTAGGGTGGGCCAGCGGCTCTTCTGCCAATGGAGGAGGCTCCTCGGCCGCTGCGGCCCCGGCCCCTCCTCTTACACACACGGGCTCCGTCTGCAGGAGGGCGTCCGCGTGGCCCTGCCTTCTCAGCCTGTTTCTTGGGCACGTGTGTGGCAAGCAGACGGGCATGGCAGAGGAAAGCTGCCGGGCTCATGTCAGCAGGAGGCGGAGAACAGAAAGGAGCTGGAGATCAGAACGCGCCGGAGATCAGAACGCGCCCTCCAGGTCTCCCTGCAGCGGCCACCTCCGAGCCCTGCCAGGAGGCGGACATCCCAGGTGTCTCTGTCTGTTGTCACTGCTGCCCATCTCCGGAGCGGCAGCAGACAACGGGACGCAGTGGTGACTGCTCAGGGAGGCGTCGACTCGCTCCTCCCCCTCTTCCTGAGCCGCGGAGCTGCCTGTGCGCCAGCGCTCGGTCCCCTTCCATCTGGGTGTCTGCAGGGCCAGAGCAGTTTCTTCCAGCCCCATGTCTAAGGCCCTCTTGTTCCACAACCTTTGCCCGTTCTCAGAGACGCCATGGATGCCACCCACAGGCTCCCGGCCGGGCCTGTCTGGAGACACATGCTCCTGCCATGCTGGAGGCAGGAGCAGCCTGCAGCTGGCAGTTGAAATCAAGACGCGGAAGAGGGGTGACTGAAAGCCTGGAGCATGCGGAGGGTGGGCAGAGAAAGGCAGGGTGGCACCGCCAGCTTCCCAGGTTCCGGCCAAGCCGCAGGGCCCCAGGACTCTGTGTGTCCAGAATGGCAGATCCTGAGTAGCCGGAACCACACATGTTCAGGGCAAGGCGCCTGCAAATCAGAACTGCAGGGAGAAAGAAAGGGAGAGATGGCAGAGATGCAGGTGGCCCGGCCAGGTTAGGCCCTCAGCCTTGTCCTGAGGGTGTGGATTTTATCCTCCAGGCGCTGTGGACCCAGGGAAAGTTACACGTTTGGACCAGAGTGTCTGCCTGGAGCCCAGGGCCCAGCCCCGGGCCGCCCCAGTACAGCAGAGAAGCAGCACCGGGCACGACTGCCTTCTCAGCCCTGACTTTAAGTAGCATATTGAGTCCTTGAGGAAGGGCAAGCACTGGTCTCCTGGGGTGCAGAGTGGGGGCCGTGGAGCTTCTGCTGAGTGGCACCAAGGTCCGAAGCTATTGAGGTGGCGAAGAGAAGGCTGAGACCTGAGACTCGGGGTATTCAGTCTCCAGCAGGTCCTGCCTCAGACAGAGCTGGTGGTTGCAGGGACAGCTCATCTAGCACATTCACTGAGCAGCTGGGGATACAAAGGAATGAGAACTTTCCCCCCCGCAGGGTGCCCGCAGGCCAGCCCCTGCCTACTGTCACCCGAGGCTGGCTTCTCGTGTTCCTGCCTCCCGTGACCTGACGTAGTGACCTCCTCATACTGTCCCCCTGTTCCTCCAAAACAAATCCTCACTACCGCCACGATGCTGTGCTGCTGGGCACTGCTGTGGGCTCACTTCTCTAAACCAGGAAGCTCTGCTGCCCAAGCTCCTCAGACATCTGCCCTGTGCGGCCACAGACCCCTTGGCACTGCTCCTTGCTGGGAAGAGCGAGGGTTGGAGCAGAGGCTCACAGTACAGTGTGCGGTGGACTCAGGATGGAAAAGGTCTTGGTTCTCCCAGAACTTCCACTTCCTGGCCTATCCGGAAAGGGGGTCTCCAAGGGCCCAGGGAGCCCGGGTGGGATGCAAGGCCTCAGGGAGCCCAGCAGCCCAGACTGTGCCCTGGGCCTTGGGGAATGTAGGCAGGCACTGGGACGAGGACGGTGCCCAGGACCCTGACTCAGCCCTACTCCCGCAGCTCCACTGGCTCGCCCAGCCAGACTGGACTCCACTCCAGTGTCGCCCACCCAGCTGCCCACTGCTGCTCCTGGCATCTGTACATAGGAAATGACAGGGCCTTTCTCCGTGCCCCTGGCCCTCCTAGCAACCCTAGGCTTCCCCGGCACCAAGTCCAAGGAGCTCTCAACTCTGCTGCCACCAACCACGCCAGTCCTCAGCGCCTGCTCAGGACGCGGGCTCTTGGACTCCGGCGCGTGGAGCTCAGCCTCATTCTGCCTGGTGCCCCGCTCGAGCCTCTTTCCGAGCTGCGTGGTATGTGGGAAGTGCTGGAGTGGCAGAGATGGTGGGCTTCCCCGGGGTGCAGAGGGTGCGTGGAGTTGGGAGAGAACACACGTCTGTTGGTTTTTAAGACAGGGTTGTAAGTCAGGGCCTTTTATTACTAATAAGGCATCGATACTGTCCTCAAGTGTGGCAGAAGCACCATAGTGACGTGAGGTGGTAAGAACAGGGGGACAACCTGAGGCCTTGCGGGCGGTGGGTACTGTCCTTGCAGCTTCTCTGGAAACCTGAGCCTGTTCTGGGACAGAACCTTACATTAAAAACACCGTGACTTTATAGCCTATACTTTTGTGTTTTGTGTACAATGTCTGTGTGAAAATCTGGCTTGAGGCAGAGAGTAAGACGCACGTCAGACCGAAGCGTGCAGGCAGCAGCAGAGGCTGGAGCGGACCACTCCACTCCGTCAGCGCCCAGGATGCGGCCCCTCCTCCTCCTTCCTCTGCCAGTTAATACTGTGAAAGAAGGGAAAGGGGGCATTCTTTGCCACAATTGACTGTATTCATTATTTAGAAATAAGTAGATTTAGATGCATTGAAGGTAATGCTGTTTTTTGAATCGACATGGGGTACAGTAAAAAAATACTCGTGCCACTGGCCTATGACACTAGGAAGGACGTGTTGTGTTTCTTCCCAGCTGGCAATCAACCGCAGCCCGTGGGTAAGCTCCTCAGCCCCGACCCCCTGGAACCTGCTCTCCCTGGGGGGAGTCCCCCGGCCCCCGAGCTGCTGACTCTCTTCCTGTTCTGAGAAGGAGCTGCCTGCTTTTCCAGGAGGATCCTGTGTGAGCCGTGAGGTGGACGGAGGGAACGGGAAGAGGTCAGAAAGGACAAGGGCAGTGTCTGAGAGAGACGGGCGACAGACAGGAACATCGACTGATGAGGGGAACAAGAAAGAGCGATGGGCCAGCGGCCAGACATCGGGCCCGAGCCCAGAGAGAGGCCAAGGGGGCAGCCTGCCCGGAAGGGGTGGGCATGAGGCCTCTGGGGTCCCTCTCCTCGGAAGGTGGGGGACGGGGCCGTTTCCCGGGTGGAGAGCACCCACCTCGTGTTTTCTCACCACCCGCCTTCCCTCTGCTCCGTCACGGGACAGACGTGGTGCACCTCCGGTTTGAGTTTATTTCTGTTCCTACGCATGTGTCTCCCAGGGAACCACACAAGCCGCCGAGCTGAGGCGCTCCCAATGCTTTCCACCTGCCAAGCCTGGGGGAGGCCTCCTGGCGCTGGTGACGGCGTTCGGGGACAGAAGAGGGCTCCAGCAGGTGGCGGTGGCCGGAGAGGGAGGCGCCTGTTGGAGTTCATGCGGCCTGCGGGAGTTCATGTGGCCTGCGGGAGTTCATGTGGCCTGCGGGAGTTCATGCGGCCTGTGGGAGTTCAGGCGGCCTGTGGGAGTTCACCGTTGGGGACAGTGAACTAGACAGCGAAGGGGCGAGGAGGAGGCAGGAGGACAGGATGGGGGGGCTGGGGCTGCTCCCAGGATGGTAACAAGACGGGACACGGTCACTTCCCTCCGGTTACGGCTGATAAAATAAAACCCACTGTTTCATGTTCTGTCTGCACAAGACAGAGTCGGGAGCAGGTGTCAGGGTACTGCTCTGACGGGGCGGCATTCTGGGAACACCTCCGTCCAGCAGCCCTGGGCGCAGGGATGGCACGTTTGTCCCCGACACGGGGAGTCAGTCAGCCAGGAATCAGGACCCTCCTCGGCGGCCCCTTGTGTTTATTTCTCTATGCAGTTTCTTCCTCCTTATTCTGCATCTCTTACATCACTTGATTTCCTTAACTTGCATGACTTCCTGTGTCAATCTTCCCCCTGCCCGCCCTGACGCCCTGCCTCCTCCTCCCTCCACGTCCTCGGTGGTCCCCACTGCTTAATACTCCATTTAACTCTCCAAACACCTGCGTAGCTTTTGTGGTCACCTCTGCCACGTGGGTATTTGTCGACCAGAGACGACTAAATGGTAGGAATACTCATGCAGTGAGTGCTGGACTTGACTGGTTTAAATAAGAAGGACATTGACTGTCACGTACCAGGGAGTCCTGAGGTCATTTCGACAGTGAAATGACCACCGACCAGGAGAACAGAATTGTCTATGATTATAATGGGCTCATCCAAATTCCCCCACCAGTGCCAGGATCTGAGGCTACAAATATCACCTCTTCGTGGTGAAAAAAGTGTGATACAATTAGCCAGGAGCGGGAAGGAACAGCTGTTGAATTATCAGCTGTGCACGGCATTGACAGTGGCCAGGGCTCTGGTTCCAACCCAGATGTTTCTCTCGATCCAGATCTGCATTTTCAGTTCCCGTCTGGATATTTCCTCCTGAAGATCCCTAGATTTAGTGCCCTCATTAAACACATCCCTCCTGAGTCCTGTGATTTGTTAACAAACTCACAGTTCTCACTGTCTTCTAGACTAGCAGTGGCCAGCAGTGTTCGTCTTTCTCTTTTTCCTTATCTCCATTTCAGTCCCTGGTAAGAATATCAGAGTTGTAGAGAGAAAGGGGACCCTGAGTCTCTGGAGATGCCCAAGCCGGCCAGAGGTTGGAAGCTGCTTTAATCTAGCATACTTGCTTCAGCTAATTAGATACAGTTATCTGCACCCTTGTGTGGACGCGTCCGAGGGCAAGTCTAGGCTCGGGGAGGAAGACGTTCTCTATGACTAGCAATGTCTGCCATGAACAGCAGAGAGGAGAGTAGTGGGACACAGGCCCTGAGTGCTGTCCTTGTGCTGGGATTGGTTTACAGAAGGTAAAGGGGTTGATAATAAGATTGCTAAGGTGACAATAGTACCCAAAACAAACCTACCTACTCAACGTAAGCCTTATCAAAATCACAATACATTTGTAGGATTAGGAAAACGCATATTAATATTCACATGGGATCTCCAGGGCCCCAGCTAGTCTAAATGTAGGAGCTAAAACTACAAATTTTTTTGCAGAAATTAGGAGAGAAGCCTTATGATATTGGACTTGGTGATTTGTTGCCTTGTTCTGACACACAAGCACAGCCACTGAAAGAAAAAAAGATGAATTAGATTGCATCAAAATGAAAAATTTTTATATGTCACTATCAAGAGAAGCAACATCAGAATTGGAAAAGTACGTTCAAATTATATTCAGATAAAGGCTTGATATCCAGATTATATAAAAAATTACAACTTAGCAACCAAAGGTTGAGCAAGCCAGTTTAAAAATGGACAGAGGACTTGAATAGACATTTCTCAAAAGAGGACCTTCACAAGGCCAGGGATTTAGTCCATTGGTTCTGGCATCTGCCTGGCAAGTGCAAGGTCCCGAGTTCAAACTCCAGTACCACATACCATAGTGCCAGGTGTGGCTCACACCTGTAATTCCAACACTCAGGAGGCAGAGGCAGGAGGACTGCTGAGTTCCAGGCTAGCCTGGGCCACACAGTGAGTTTAGGGCCAGCCTGAACTACAAAGCAAGACCTTCTCTCAAAAAAAAAAAAAAAAAAAAGAGGACCTTTAAATGATCCTTAAACATGTGAAAGAGTATTCAGCATCGCTCATCACTGGGAAATGAAAATCAAAACTGCAGTGAGATTCGACATCACATTCACTGTAATGATTGTGGTTAAAACAAGCAACACGTGAAAAATAAGAAGTAGCAGAGCGGAAATGAGGAAATTAGGACTCACGCAGAGTGCTGGGAAGATGCAGGACGGCCCGGGGGTTTCCCCACTAGCATTACTATGTGATCCCGCAGTTCCCGCCCACGCGTGCACCACGGAGCTGAGCGTGGGGACTCAGAGGTCCAGGACACCAACGATCACTGCAGCATTGTTACCAGCCAAGGCTCTTCCAACAGACAGTAAACAACTGTAGTATGTATGCACAAGGAAAAATTGTTTTTGGTACCAGGAACTGAACCCAAGACTTTGCACCACCAGGCAGGAGCGGCACCCAGCTACCCTCCTGGCCCCACAATGAAATGTTATCCAGCCATAAAAAGAACGTTTCTACCCTGGGCTGCACCTTGAAGCAACTGCTAACTAAGCGAGACAGAAAAGCACAGATATTCATTCTAGTTCTGTAAGTCACCTGGGGAGTCAGGTTCGTGTGGATGGAAAGCAGATGAGATCAGAGTTGCAGTAGCTGGGGAGGGAGGTAAGGGCCCTCTGGATCCCGGTGCGGAGCTTCTGTCGGGGGATGGACAGTGGGAGGGTCGCCATTATGAATGTGATTGACAGCATGAACTACATGCATAACTTATGCATTTAGCATAAGCATAAACTTATGCATAACTAAAATAGTGAAGTGGCTTAAACATTTATTTTACCACAATAGAAGAATACAGAAAAGAGGCCAGTGCAAGAGAAAAGGAGAGGAGCTCAGGGATCAGTGAGGAATGTGGGCGACCGTGCTACCCTAAGGACCAGTTCCTTCCTCCAGCCTTGTTGCAGCAACTGCCCGTTCCAGGGGCTTCACAGAGCTCTCTGTGAGCCTGCTGTGGACTGTGGGAAGGCAAGAGGGCAGCAGGAAAGCTCTCCCACCCCTGACTGGCCAGGGTGCCTGCCAAGCACCCCAGAGCAGGGCTCAACCTGACGGCAGTGGGACTCCCAGACGTCTTCATGTGCACCCAGCCCTGGCTGCCCTGTCTGCGCTCGTTAAGGGAATCTACCGCCGGGGCGTCTGTTGTTACCGCCGCCTTCAGACCAAGAACAAGCTTGAGCGCCATCCTGTGCCTGCACCCGGTGTCCTGTCTGTGGTCCTGCTGGCGCCCACACTTGTCCTCAGCGGCTCTGGCCTCTCACTCACACTGGGCTCTGCGCCCCACCCCCACACCAAGCCCCCCTCCTCCTCGGCCCTCTCGGTCTCCGGTTCAGAGCTCACTCTCCTAACACAGGGCCATTGTGCTGAACACACACTTCCCTAGTTGGGACCAGCTGGCCAGGTGGCGGTGGGCAGAAAGGACCGTCCACCGAAAGCCAGACACCACTGCCCTAGAACTTCATCGGCCTGTTCTGGCATGGAATAGTTTCTGCTGGTCACACCCCCATGTCTGCATCTGCAGGCTGCCTGGACCCTCCTCTGAAGACTCTTGGACCCATCGCGTCTTTTCAGGGACCCAGCCACTACCAGATACCCATCAAATAGCTCAGCAAGCCACTTTGCTTTTAACGTCCGCTGCACACTGAGATCTATTTCTCATCGTATATCTTAAAATCTCTTTGATGAGTTCTCACAGCCCCAAGATGTCCCACCATGAGGTGCAAAGAACCAAGAGAGACTCTGAAATCAGTGTTCGGTTTTTTCCCCATTACTGAGGATTGGACCTAGGTGGGCATGGTGCCACTGAGCTACATCTCCAGCCCTTCACAGTGATTTTGATGTAGTGGAATCAAATTTTAGGCAAATTGGACTCACCCACAAAACGGCCAACCTCGGAGGCTAAGGAGTTTTTTTTTCCCCTATTACCGATGTTTTCCTAGGTTTTAGTAAAATTGTACCCAGTGACCTGGCCCTCCAGGTGCAGTGAGAGCCTCTGCAGGGGACAAGAGCTGTTGGGGACAGGCTACAGGGGACAGGCGGAGCTGAAGTACTGGGTCTTGGCCAGGCAGGAGAGATGCGCCCCAGGGGACTCAAGTTCTTGGTCTTCCAACTCCCATGTGGCGAGACTCTGGGTATGACAAGTTCAGACTGTGGACTGGGTAGGTCGGGAAGAGAGGAAGCCCATCAGAGCCAAAAGGCTCAGGAGAAAGCTGACATTGCCGCCACTTTGGGGAAGCAGGAAAGGAACTCCCTCGCACCCCACGAGAAGGCCTGAGTGTCTTCCGGGGAGCACCCGGACTCAGCGTCCATCCAGAACTAGTCCTGAGAGATGCCACTCAGCCTCCCACATGGCCGCACTGAGCTCCACGCTCCAAAGCGCTTCTGGGCAGCTAAACCACACGCCAGCCACGGCAACTCGCGTGCTGTGCTCAGCCACAGCATGACTCCTAGTTACACACGTGCTCTCACACGCAGAGGAGACTCTGCGGTGGAATGGTGCACGGTCTCACGAGTGTTCTGAGCAAGTGAACCACGGCGGCATCGCCGCAGAGCGCATTAGGATCCACATGCAGCACAGGTGAAGGCAGAAGGGAGACCCCGCACAACCCATGACAACAGTACAACTGCTTCCTCTTTTTTCAATTTTTAAAATTAAAAATAAATCAGTTAAAATCTCTACTGTCTTGGGCACATATAAATGACCAAAGCAAGGCTTCCGCACCCACCTGCTCCCCACCTCTGTCCAAGGAAACCAAAGGCAGCTGTGCTGGGCTTCACAGATGCGCGGGAACCTGTCTCCTCCACCCTCGCTTCTGCCTGGAACTCTCCAGTACAGACGTTGGCCGGGTCCCCCGAGGCCTCTCCATGCCGGAGCTGGGGCCGCAGGGACTCTTCAGCGGGGTCTGGGCCTCCCTGCGTATGTCTGTCTTCCTCTTGATGAGCCCAAACTCATCAGCATCTCTTTAAAAATGGGACACTGGGAATTAACTCCACACATCTTGAGAAAGGACTCTATTTCATTGCAGATCTAAAGGTAGTAAATAGGAGCTGCTCAGACGTCTGCTTCCAGCGACATTCAGCAAGTCTCTGGAGGGTGGAGCCTAAATGAACACAAGAACCTATGTCCTCAGGGCTGTGTGACTCGAGGGACCCAACAGCATCCCACGGTGTGACCTGCACAGTGGTTACGTGGGTTAGTCATTTTATAATAACTCATGGGTCTAAACATGCTAGAATAATTGCCTGCGAGCTACAACTCACCCAGCAAATGTACTGTTCAAAGCTTCTAGTGCATTCGAAGTGGAAAATTTTAGAACTGGTTTTGGTCACGTGAACAAGCAGCCCTGCACTTTCCACCATGCTGTCCCCATCCTCCCCTGCCCAAGCAGCTGCAGGTCTACCTTTTGTGTCTAGAATTCTCTTTAGGTCAAGGGGAAGAGACCTGCAAGGATCGTGTGGCTTATTCCTTCCCCAGATGGAGGTGCTGAGGCCGAGACTCAAGCTTCGAGGGATGCAGACCACGGAACACCTGGGCGCCAGCCTGCGCGTGGACCCCGGGTCTGCGGACAGCTGCCCCAGTCTGCAGCGGCCTGGCCCCCTCCCCGCGGGGTGCCTGCTCGGCACAGGAGGGAGACCCAGGGTGGAGGGGGGGCAGGATTGCCCGGAAGAGTCATGGGACCTCGAAGCAGTGGCGCCCCAGCCAGCCCAGCTCACTCCGCAGCCGCAGCTGCCGAAGGGCGAATCCCACGAGCTCCGGAGACTGTGGCGCCGTGTGCCCAGCCGTCCATCTCGCCACGAAGCTCAAGTGCAGCCTACAGGAGTCCAGCTGCCACTCTGTAGGTCCTGTTCCGAGAGTCTGGGAGGGAGGGAGGGACAGAGGGACGGAGGACGGTTCCCAGACCCAGCGGACTCCTGGTCGCAGTCGGTGACTGGGGGACCCATTCAGGAATGGTCAAGCGAGGGTCGGAGCCCCAGACTGTGCGCCAACGAGGGCTGCCTGGCCAGGCTGGGTGAATTCTTCGATTTTGCCCCTCAGTGGGATTATGAGGCTCCTGTTCTTTCTCAACAAAAGAGACCCCGGAAATGTCCTCAAATTGCTGCCCCCGCCACCTAACATCCTCCTGGCCGTAAACACCACGAGCTCATGAGAGACAGTGTCACAGCTCCAGGAAGAGATCCCAGGGCCTAGTCTTGCAGATGCCTCGTCCCCAGCGGCGCCCCAGAGCCTGGGCAGGTCAGCCTGCTGTGCCCAGCTTGGTCTGGTCCAGGATGCCTTATCACACCATCTTCCCCTCGGCTCTCGAAACCTCGTAAAAGCTCATCACATTTTTACTACAGAAACATTGCCTAAGACAGACCTGGCCAGTGCTCGCCCGTGGGAAGCTGGCGCCCCCACATTCCTCTGTCGTCACAGAGCCTGGCCCTCCGACAGACCACAAAGAGTGTCATTCTTCTGGCGGATTTGCAGAGGACCCACTCCGCCGCCTCCTGCCCAGCCCGGTGCTTGCCAGCTCCTCCACTGCCAGCCCGGCAGCTGCCATCCACTTCCCCTGCAGACCCACGGTCAGCTTCACCTGGGTCTGCCTCACGTGACTGATGTTACCGGGTGGGCTTGGGGACACGGGCGGGACCCCCTCCCAGCCCCCGTCCCGTCAGCAGGGGCAGAGGGAGCCGGGCAGGCCCGCTGCGCCATGGAAGCTCCTGGTTCGGGCTTCTGAGGTACGGCTTGAGGGGCCAGGCCCTGCCATGTACTGGCTAACCCTGGACAGATGCCTGAGCCACTGAGCGCCCGGCGCCCGGGCCTGTGGGGCTGCGGCAAGGGCAGCAGCAGCGCCCACAGAGCGGCCGGTTCCTAACAGACGCTCCCGCAGTAACCATAATCATCGTTGTTTTCTTCTGCTATAAATTCCACAAATAGCTATTGAACATGTGCTCTTCATTCATTCACTTGTTCAAATATTGGTTCATTCATAAAATATTTATGAGCTGCAGACCATGCTGTACTCCGTGGAGGTTCTACCCAGAAACAAACCAGCAGCCACAAGCTCGAACCTGAAAGCAGTAGACAGGGGTCGATTTTTCTATGTGTGTGTGTGTGTGTGTGTGTGTGTTTTGTGAGCCAGGCTTTTGCTATGTAGTTCAGGCTGGCCTTGAACTCACTGTGGAGCTCAGGCAGGCCTTCAACTCACACTGATCCTCCTGCCTCAGCCTCCCAAGTGCTGGGATTACAGGTGTGAGCCACTCTGCCCAGCTGTGAGCTTTTAAATGGGGACAGTCAGACATCCTCACTTGTGTTGTCAGATACTTCAGGGAGCTAAGCCTGCAGGGCGTACACAGAAGGGCGGCCAGAGGTTCAAGGCTCCGTGTCCTGCCCTGAGCCGCAGAGCCCGAGCCAGACGCCTTCACCCAGAGGGGCTTCTCTGCGGCCCCGTGCCTGAGTCCGTTTCCCCTTGCACGGTGGGCCTCCCAAACTGCATGTGCGTCGGGGCCCGTGAGCCTTGGGTGATCTAGCAGCGGCGTTTTAAAGTCCGATGACAGAGCAGAGAGGCACATCTGGGTAGGTGGTCTCTGCTGCCCCCAGAAGGTCAGGGGGACACAGGTGAGGCTGGGGACTAGGACCCTCGAGCAAAGGTATTCATCAGGGAAGACTGAACGGGCAGCAGGCTTCTAGAAGTCGGAGGCTACCGCGCCGAGTTAGATGCAGAGGCAGCTGGTGGAGGGTGGCATGGCCGCCCCAGCAGGACTCCAATACCATCTTCACTTCCCAGGAGACAAGGTCACCGCAGAGTGGCATCTGGGGACACCTGGGTGTCACTCACTGTTCCCTCAGATGATAATGGCCTGAAATGTCCAACTTGTGAAAAGAAAAAGTTCCCTTGGGTCTTGGCGGTTCCCACTCCGGCACGGTCGCCCTGCTGCTTTCGGGTTTGTGGTGGGGACAAAGGAGACGCGACGCAGGACAGACACCTTGGAGCAACTCCAGGGCGGTGTGACTGGGAGCCCTCCCGCAGAGCACCCCTCCTGGCCTGTGGGCTGGGCTCCTCAGGCTCAGCTCACCGGCTGGGACCTCGGCCTCCGTGAGCCAGAAGCAGGGCCGACGCTCCCTCCCCAGCAAGGCCCTGAGCTCGAGCAACATGTCCGAACACCTGGCAGTGTTACTGCCAATGACAACAAGAGGCCTAAGGGGCTAGGACGGCTTCTACTGAAGACGTCAGGGACGTGCACCTACACCCTGCTCCGGAGACGAGTGCTGGGACGGAGTCGGGGCAGGCGCCGCGCGCTGAGCGGGCTGCTCGACAACGACCTGCCGCTCCCAGCAGGCTGGGACTCATCTAAGTTATAATAACACAAACGGACTTTTCTGTTTATCAGTGGAGGCGGTGTGAGTGCACACTTCCTCCTACAAACTGCCCTGCTACGGCTGTGTTTGGGGAGGCACGCCAGGACCACAGCCAGCAGAGGACACGGTGCTCGACCCTCGTCCTCGCTGCTAGATTTCTGTTTAGGAGTAAAGGGGGAGTCAGTTTCCTTCACCCTGTGACCTTTTACAAAGTGCGGAGCGGCCGCGCTGGGCCTGCTCAGGCCCCACAGAGGCCGGGAGAGCTCGGGGAGGGAGGAGGGGCAGCTAGCCAGTCCCCACCGCCTCACTGCCAGAGCCTCGTAAGGGGCTGCTCTGGAACTCCAGGGAGGGCTGTGGCACCCAGGCGGCGGGCACATGGGGGAGTGAGCGCGCCCACTGCCGGATCACGGGGATGCGTTTCCGCAGTGCGGGGCGAGCAGGGCCTGGCACACGCGCGCGCGTCCTTCCCACCGGATCCTGACTGGCGGGTACACACAACGGCCTCCGGGGCACCCCGTGCATCGCGCACCCAGGCCACTGATGTTCTTCACCTCCCTCTGTCTCAAGGACATTTCCCAGCAGAACCGTGTGACCATCATTATTTTCTTGATTTGTTATTTTAAGACAATAATTTGGAAGAAGAACCCTACTAAGCACATTACCCAAGCACAGTGGAAGATTTCAGCCAGGAGCCCAGAGGAGCTTTCGCCAAGCCGAACACCCGAACACCTCACAGCTCCCACCATCTTAGACCCTGAGACAGATGCAACTCTGCGTCCTCACAGACGTCACTGGGTCCCGCTTCTCCACGTTTACTGTCACTTTCTTTTCAAAGCAATCATTAGATGGAAGAACCTGTGTTTGAGGACAGGACTGTGCTGGCAGCAAGCTTTAATTACTCCAGACTGTCGAGTCATCGGGGGAGGCTCTGGACAAGACAGCCTGTAGCTACGTCTGAGGACTGCGTCCTGTGACTGCCACAAGGTGTATAATGTTTACTGAAGATAAGTAATGAAAAGGTAATTACAGCTACAATTAAAATGCCTATGGACAAATATAATTAAAGTAAATAAATAGTAATCACATCAAGTATTTCAGACTTAGACCAATGTAAGATTTGATCTTAGGGGAGCAGCGTTTTGTGACTGAGCTGGTTTAGAACTGTGGGTGACAACGAGAGGATGGGTGGGTGGGCCCCAGTTCTGCTGGTGTTTAAAGTCCTCTGCACACGATGCCACCACTCTGCACCGTGGGCACCCTCCTGCCAGCAGCTGACCCCATGGAAAACCTACCTGTCAGAAGCCAAGATGAGTGTGACTAGATTCAATGTGTAATCCCCAAGGGGGCCAGGCTCTGTGCCACAGTTGCCACCTGGGTCCCCTGTGGGCCGAGATCTGGATGCTGCTGGCTTCAGGGGAGTGGGGAGAACGGACCGGGCCACTACCTAACCTCCCGGACATTTTAAGGGTTCCCAGCTCTGACCTGAGGTGGTCAGGCGAGATGCACTTGAATGCCCAACCTTGGGAAACAGGAGCCTTCAAGCCTGTGGGACATTCCAGAGCTGTTGTTTTCAGGGCCGTTTCTCCCTGCTCGTATTAACGAGGATGTGCCTCCCTGAGCTCACACTTATCTCAGGAGGGATGCGATGCGACGGTGAGTAGACTGGTGTGAAGGGCAAGAGGCACCGGACGTGCATTTACGCTCAGATCCGGGGGCGGGGACGGGGCTTGGCCAGGTGGACAAATTGCGCCCCGAGCTAGCCTGAACCGGGGCGTCCCACGTGGGCCCGCGCCGTGCTCAGCCGTGGCTCTCCCATCCGCTTCGGCCCTCACTCGGAAAGGAGGTCGTGGAAGAGAAGTTTCCCTGGAAGCACCAGTCGGAAGCGACTCGGACTTGCGCTTCGCCCCTACTCTGGTCCTGACACGTTTGTGTTGTGGGTTGGCAGGAAGCTGGTCAGCACGCTCACTTATTTCCCCCAGGACATCTGCAGTGATGGGCACGGGGCAGGCCCTCCCGCGGCCTCGCAGAACACGCGGGAGCAGTCCCCCACTCCTGGAGACCGTTGGTGCATTGCTTCGCATCCTCTCAGACGTCAGCTGTGCTTCTTCGGGAGGGAAGGGCTCCTGAGGCCCACTGGGCTGGCACGGGCGTGGTGGATCCCGTGTGTAGGGCCTGCAGAGGTTTGTCACCACTGTCTCAAGGCATGTACTAGCTATCAGGACCTCTGCCAGGAACTGGCAACTCAGTCGTTACGAGAGCTGGGCACCATCTTTGTCGGAAGACGTTTGAAGCCCGTGAGAGAAGAGGGTACTAAGCTCTCTCCCGAACACAGATGCAGATCTTGTGCTGGAGACTGGAGAAACTTCACACGGGAGGTGCCAGAGCCCAGGAACGCCACCGCTGAGCCGGGGGAGGGGCTGAGCCGGGGGAGGGGCGTGCGCGCTACGGATGGGGCGCCAGGCCTGGAGCTGTTTGTTCAGGAGACAGAAGACTGTGCCCCTGCCCCCATTGCTGTCCCTCTGTCCATCTTATGAAGGGGTCTTTACTACCGGAGAC